>NW_023591102.1:510820-535654 GCF_014843425.1 Jatropha curcas
GTATCTTACATTAACTATCTCACATGTTACCCGGCATATCAGTATCAATCCCCATGGAACAGGCCTTCAAGACATGCCGACAAACTCCAGCCTCCAATTGTCGGCAGAAAATGCCCCTAGAACCATGAAATATTTGTTTCTCTCTCCTTCTGTGCGCCTTCTCTTCAGCTATGGAGTCTGTTTGAGTGATTGTGGACTGCTCTTTCCACGAAAGAGAAAAAGCGAATTGTAACCTAGAATTAGAGCTAGGAGGAAAGTGCAATGCCTAGTTTGAAATGTTGTTGTTTGGCTATGTTTCATTTCCTCCGCTGATGGAATATAAGACGCGGGTTATTGTATCACGTTTATCGACAAAATTAACTACCAGTAAACCATTTTACAAAAGTGTTCCTAAACTTTTTTTTTTCCAATTTTATGGTTAAACATATTTCTGATTTTAGATTAAAAAATTTTATTCGCATTATTTTGATCCATGAACACCTACCGTAAAATGTTTCCCTAGATACAATCTCAGTACTATTAGGGCCATAAATAATACACCCATTTGCACTTTCCCATGAGAATTTAAGAAAAATCTTTATATTTTCTATTACTTTATCAAATTTAATCCTTTAAAAAAGAAATGGCAAATAAAATTATAATTATTTTAAAGGGGTGTTATTGACAATATATTACAGGGTTGATTAACTAGTTAAGGAATAATTCCAAAAATTAATAATGTAATTTTTTTTTTGTGGCGAAAAAAGAAGAAGCAGAAACAAAAAGCAGAAACCTTATCTCAAAAAGCCATGCTAACAACATCAACTAAAAAAAAACTAAGGAATAAGGAACTAGGACTAGCTTTCCAAATGAACTAAAGAAGAAAGATGGCATGTCCGCAAATTGGCCAAATGATCAGCCTAATGAATTAACTTCACGAAACATATTGAATGGATAAAACACTCCCAATCACGGTCATTTAAGCTCTGAATATCCAAAAAATAAAGAATAAGCCAAAGGAATGATGATGTACTAGCACTAACACTGTACGTCAGACTACACAGCCTCTAAAGCCTCCAACAGATCTTAGACTCAAGAACAACATTCACGGCACACACAGCAACGGAGTCACAACAAAGCAACGCAAAGGTCGTCTCACAGAATCAGAAGGCACTACAACAACTCCACCAACTCATTTAAACAGCTAGAAGCTCGAGATACTAAATATCTTAAGAGACATAGCCTCCACGCCACCCCCTCTAACTCCCGCACGCAATATTATAACGAATACACACCAACTATTGATTCTAACGTCAAACCTCGGATATAAGATCATAAACTATCGCTCACTCTCAACTTTCAGTGGGCCTACACCCGGCCACACTCCATCCGCCATGTCAGCGTAGCTTTTATCGGCCTCAACATTTCGCACTGGACCGTCATAAAGAACCCAACACTGTATTCATACCTATATAGCATTCAGTCTAACAACATACATACTCCTAACCACCCCGCACAGTATTGAATAGGACAGAGTAAGCCACCTCATAAAAAACGCCAAAAAGCATATTAGTAAATAAGTCTAAATCTATCCCGGAAAACATCACCCCCAGATATGAACATTAACTCAGTAAATTGCTATGATGGGCCTCATTATCTCACGATTATAATCCATCATTCCGCTAAATCACTAAATACGCGCATACTGAATTTCTAACTACCTAACAGGTTAATTATCTCTACATAATGAAACACATAAACTTATACAAGACAGTGCCTAGCAGGTATTCAGTAAGGCACCCAAAATATTATACAATATAACAATCACACAAAGATCGACACCCTCCCTACTACTGCAGTGAGTTTTCAAACATCACTAAAAGCTATAAGGATAGGTAAAGACACGTAGATCAGCATTGCTCAATAACAACCAACACAACTACCTACACTTTCACAATAAGCAAAATATTAATCAGAATCTTCACATATATATAACACATCATGACGTAACCGAAAGAAGATGGCATAGAGCTTCCACCTCGAGAGGAGCCATACACTAATATATATCTACTACCCATAAAAGAAGCGCTCTTGAGTGCGAGAGGGGGGAGTGAATGTTCTTATAAATTACATAGCAAAACTTAATGAATAATCAAATCTATAAAAATATACACTATAGGACAGACAATACACCTACACATTATGCACACCCAATGTAATAATATTACTCTACTACACACTTAACCCCGGTGGACCACAAACTGAATGAAAACACACGACAGTCAGTCAATGGCATCATATCTAGCACGCCACAAAATAATATAATACCCTCTCCAGCTATGAATCACATCCACGTGGAATTAATGTCAGTGGCTAATCACCAAAACCCCCGATGAGCCGTCCTATCACATGTCGCATCCACTCACGTGTGCACCAGGGAGCCCAATCTCCCATTCTGGCTGACCGGTATGAATCCTCAACACGACCAATCTCTCAAGTATTCCGGTCTCTCCTTTTTTTTTTTCATACCAAACAGGAGGCAATCAGTGGTCTCCATCTGAATCTAAGATCATCAGGCGCTCACACAAGGAGGCCACCCTACTAACGAGCTGCGTTACCAATCTAGATTATCCGTGCGCAACAACAAAAGGCAACCTGTGGTTTCTTATATAATCAGTTACAATCAGGTGCCAAACGGGAGCGCCAATCTCCGCTTTGTATCCGCTAAAGAAATCAATAAACGGTAAAACAAGTATTCTCAGGATCCTTATAACAGTACCGTCATTCACAAACCATGGGTGACCACTTCATCAATCCACACAAACAGAAGCCACAGTATATGTTGCTTTCTCTTTTGAGTTCCCGCAAGTTTATACGGATCGCAAACGTAGTAATAAAAAGAATCGATCCCTACGAGGAACGGGTTTTGAGTTCACTTGCTACTTTACTTCTTAATAATGTGTTTAACAGGGAAATAAGAATACAGAAGGTGAATTAATTTTCTATTTATCTAAAATCTATATGTTTTAACTAAATCTAAAGGTAAAGTGTGTAAGTCAAATACTTAGAGTAAATTAAATCATAAAGCAAAGTGTGTAGTAAGAATACTTAGATAATAATATAACCACTAAGTTGATTTTCCCTTTCTATGCATGAACTTGTAAAGCAAAACAAAGAATTCTTTAATTTACATATGGTAAGATTAATTCAACTTCTCAGTAATAGAATTAATACTACATCTATTATATGTATTTTCTACATATAATAAATTACCTTGATCTTGTTAAATATTAAACCTCCAATTCATTAATATCTTCTCCCTGATTAAATCTATCCAATACAGATTCTAGATATGCTAAATTTTCCACACATAGAAATAAGTGAGATATTAGCCACATAAGTGATAAAATACATACAAAGACTTCACTCGCAAATTAAACCTCAATCTATTGATACTCTAAACATAAATCTCCAATTAATACCTTACATCTCTGAAGGAAAAATCTCCATATAATAATCAACTCCAGTCACTTTCGACTATTGAAAAACGAATGCAAACAAAAATACTTCAAGCCGAATTTTTATATATGCATACTTACCATAACTCAAACTTAGTGTTTCTTAGACGATAGCAAGTATTATGAAAGAAACAAAACCACTCCATACCACAACACAACGGTTATATAACTAAGCAGAAAGAAGTACACATCTATATCTCAGCCTCACGGAGTCGCGAGTCTAAGCAAACCTCGCCAAGAACTTATTGATCTTTCTCTCTCGGCTCAATAACAAGTGTTAGTTTGTTTAAGTATACTAAACACACTTACTATATTAAGTGTTTTGGTTTCTGTTCTTTTACTAATCAATCTCTATGTTGTTTTTTGCTTCACTTTGCTTGCATTTGGGGGAAGTGATGGGTGGTTTTGGTAGTGATTGGTTGGCCAACGGTGCTGCAGGATGGAATTCTCTTTGGGAGAGTCTCGACACCTTGCATGGTTGTTTTCTGATGAAAAGGCAACAATTACTCTCATGGAAATCTCGACTCGGCTCAGCTGCTTGGTAAAGGTCGTGCCTCGCGACTTGTGCTCCAAATGCTTATGCTCTCAAAAAGTTCTTTTCGCGCTCTGAGAGTGCATATGTGGAGTAGTCGCGCTCGGAGAATTTGTCGCTGGCAAGCTTTCTGCTCTCAAAAGTGCTTTCTCGCGCCGCGCAGATGGAAGGCGCGCTCACAGCTTTTGGCATGCAAACCTTCTGACTCTCAATCCTTCTTTTCGCGCCCGCGCTTGTGAATGTCGCGCTCGCGACTTGCCTTTTTCTGGGTGTAGGTTGCGCGCGCGACCTCTGGTAGCGCCGCGAACTTGGGCATTTTCTTTGTTGCGACTTACTTCGCGGCGCGAGGGCTGGATCAAGGATTTCTTTCCATTTTTTCAACTTGTTTTGGCCCTATTTTTGTATAGAACAAATCTTTGGCTCCAACTGTGTTTCCTGAAATACTTTTGAAACTCATATAACACACGAACAAACGTAAAATATACAACAATCATGCATTCATGCAATACAAAAAACAAAAATGTGCCCGCTTTGGGAGGCTTCATTCCCCCACAACTTTAGCTCTTTGCTGTCCTAAAGCAGATATTCATCCTTCTTTTTGAACTTTCAATGTTGAATATGTTGTTTTTTAATTTGTTGATGTTATGACTTCTTAAGTAAATCTACCAAGATAAAGAGATTATATATTTTTTTGAAACTAAGTAGTATAAGAGGTGTATATGACATGTAAAAAATTTCAATATAGCAACAAAAATCTAAAAGTATAAGAAATCTAGTCATTTTAAGATATGAGATAGGTAATTTCCTCCATCCTTAGAATTGCAAAGAAATAGGAAAGTTACTTTAGATACATACATGTATTGTTTCTTATTCTCAAAGGCATTTTTAGGTAGTCTTTTTCTATCTCACTAAGTGGTTTGCATTTTTATGCTCCATTACCAACTTTCATTGCCTTTATTATTATTATTTATTATTATTTTTAATTTTGTGGTTGCAATTTTATGCTCCATACCAACTTTTTTTTCTTTTGCTATCATTTTTTCCTTGTGCTATCATTTTGTATTCAAAGGTATGTGGGAAAATGTAAAATGATAAGGGTTGCAATTTTATGCTCCATACCACTTGCTTTTTAAAACAGGATTTTTTACGTTAATTCCTCTATTGTATATTTTTCCTTCTCTTTGAACATACCTTCATCCTTTATTGCTTGAAACATACAAGTATTTTAATTTTCATTTTCTTACGCTATTTTCATTGCAAGTTAGGATTCAAAGCTTCTCTAAACAAAAGATAATGTCTAGATAGTTTAACTAAAGATTAATGTGCGATTTGAAAAAAATTTTAATATGTCATATGTTAATATATTAATACTTAAGTTCATATAAGCAATTTAATTCTTCTTTAATCAGGTATATTTTCAAGAACTTCTATTTCAACAAGCAAAATACAAACATCAAAACATGTAGAGACCTAAAAACATTGAACTAAGCAAAGAAGGTTGACTTTTTTTAATTGTCAAATTTTTTTTTATATATTATGAAATGAAATGAAAATGAACGAAAGATAATGAAAATGACAATGAACTGAGAATCTTGTAAGTCTCCCCCACACTTAAAAGACACAATGTTCCTTATGTGGGAGGACGATGCAAAGAAAACAACAAAACAACATGCAATACAAGACACAAACAATACTGGAAAATAAAAAGCAAAACTAAAGAGGGACAGAAAAACCTTAGGCTCAAAAGAAACCTGGAGGCGATGGAGTGAATTCGATGTTTTGGTGGTGAAATATTTCATCCACTTCCGTTCCATCCGTTCGTAGGTTTTTCTAAGATTATATGCAGTTTTTGTCCATGTCAAAAACGTAACTTGCAAGGTTTCCTGCGAATTGCTGTAAGCTTCCACTTTAACCCCAACACTTGCTTCCATCCAGCGACTTCATCTTCTTCTCTCTGCGTGAGAAAGATGAGGTGACTGGTGCTTTGGCCCTTCGTTGTCTTGCGTTTGTGCTCAGAGGTTCCTTCATGGCGATCGCTGTGCGCCTGAACTCTTTCTTTCCCATGGTTTCCAACGATAAAGTACTGTGGGTGCCAGTTTTTCACTTCCTCAAACTAAACCTGTCTTTTTTCAAGAATGCGCTATCCATGATACGAAAAGTGTCCTGTAGGTTGGGGATGATAAGGTGGAATAGGCATTCGAGAAACATATTGCCAAGATAGGTGCCATACCTTTCCCCGACTCCTAAAGTAACTTTGCCTTGATGGACGAAGAGGCGTTGTATATTCTATCGAGCCACCAATTCCTGAACTCTCTCGTTTTCCCTTAAAATACATTCCAACACAAACAAGTCTCTTGTTTGACTTTTTGGAGCTTCCACTCGTTCCAACAAAGCATAACACAAAATATTTATGCAGGTAATAAAATAACTTTCAATCCTTAATCCATTTATTGCCAGCATTATCGAGAGTAAAAAGTTGATTGGCCGTTAGTAAATTTCCCAAACGGAAAGATGCATTCCAACTTTCGCGTTTAGCAGCACCATCCATTTGGGGAATCCTAACGCATTGGTGCATTTTATCATAATTTACCAGTTAATTCCTCTCCATCCACTCTAAATTTGATGGCCATTTTCAGTATCATCTACCCATTAGTGGATAGGTTCAATACCGTCTTAAAACTTGATTTTAGCAGTTCTCAGGAATTTGGTAATTGACTAAACACTTCAAAATTTAGAGTTTTTCAATATTCCTGCACTTCCTCTTAAAATACCAGTATTCTATAAAAAGGTTGGTCAAGAAGATACATACCTGTGAAATTGCACTTGGCAAAGGCGGTTGTAGCGTTCTCCTTCCTGCATAGTATATATGGGGAAAGGAGCCTTATACCTGGTGGCCAATCCCTTCGTGCTGGTGCAGAGGAGGAAGATCCTTCTTGTATCTTCTTGGCTTTTTGCTTGAATGGCATGGTGTGAGTTGTGGAGGGAGATATTTCGTTCAAAAAATAATGCAGAAAAGAGGGTTGCTGAAATTGGTTTTGGGCACTGATGAAGTTGGGGGTTTGTAAAGAAGGGAATGGAAATCTTTTTAATAGATGTAATTTAGGAAGATAGGGTTGAGTAGTTAATGGGGAAGTTTAAAAGGAAGGGTTTTGATTGGATTTGAAAAGGTTATTTACAGTTTTTTGCAAGTTTTGAATGCCTTGGGAAGGAGAAAGAATTGATTTGAAAACGTGAAGAGGGCAGTTGAGAAATTTTCTGACCGTTAGGAAGTTGCCGCCAAAATTTTGTGGAATGCGCCAAGATTTTTCTGGAATTCGCCGATCGCGTCTGCAATTCGCGCTCACAAATGGTTGTCTATAGGCCTCTAAGTCCTCTGTTGTGGCCCTAAATTGTGCCCGTTTGCTTGATGTTGTCTGCGATCGTGAAAGTGCCATCTCAATGTCTGACTTGTTTTGCAGAGAACTGCGCCTCGCGCTTTATATTTGTCGTGCTCACGAATGGGATTCTTGAAAGGTTCTGACTTCCTTTGTGGAGATTCGCCGCTCGCGAAGAATGGAAAATGTCGCGCTTCGCGAGTGTTTGGTTAAAAAGCTTCTGTCTCTTTTTTGCAACAATTCGCTCTCCGCGCCTCTCTTTAATCGCCCTCGCGAGTTTTTTAGTTTCCCCTGCAATAAATTCCCTACATACTTTGACTTTGATGAGTTCCTCTGTTTTTTTTTTTTTTTTTTACTTATAACTTGGATAAAAACAAATAATCAAAATAAACAAAGTATATTAAGTAGTTATTGAAATTATACATACTTATGAAATCGATTTAAAATGTTACCTGTGGTGGATCCTCAATCCTATTACCCAAACAAAGCTTACACCGTTGTCCATTTACCACGAGTGTAGAACCATTAGATAGATTCTTCAATTCTAATGCTCCATGTTCTGCAACTTTGATTACCTCAAATGGTCCACTCCATCTAGACTTCAGTTTTCCAGGAAATAGGCGTAATCTTGAATTGAATAATAACACTTGGTCTCCTTCCTTAAATGATTTGATTCGAATTTGATTATCATGCCATTTCTTAGTTCTTTCCTTGTATAACTTGGCATTTCTTGGCATTTTTCATATGCTAATAATCTGATCTCCATCAAGTTCATTTAAACTGAAGTTTCCTTTTGTAGCTAGCTTGCTTAATCAAAATTAAAGATTTTATTGCCCAGTATGCCTGTAATATTCTAGCATTCCGTAGAGGTAGATGACATGCCTTTCCATAATTAAAATTGGTGATGGAGACCATCCCATTGGCGTCTTATGCCGTTCCTATATGGCCCCTCAGAGTGGCATCATTCCGAGTTTAAGTGAACCAATCCTTTTCTTGATGATTGACAGTTTTCTCCAAAATCTACTTAAGCTCACGGTTTGAAATTTCCACTTGACCACTAGTTTGTGGATGATATGGGGTGGATACCTTGTGGTGTACTCCATATTTCCTCAAAAGGATTTCAAAAGATCTATTTAAAAAGTGCGTACCTCCATCACTTATGATTGCTCTTGGAACCCTAAATTTGGTAAATAGTGCTTTTAAGAATTTGACCACTGTATTGGCGTTGTTTGTGACACAAGCCTGTGCTTCCACCCATTTGGAAACATAGTCGACGGCTACTAAGATATAACTTTTACCTTATGAAGTAGGAAATGGTCCCATAAAGTCGATCCCCCATACATCGAATATTTCTACCTCCAGTATGTTGGATAGAGGCATTTCATCTTTCCGACTTATGTTGCCAACCCTTTGACACCTCTTTCCGACTTATGTTGCCAACCCTTTGACACCTGTCACAATGAGAGACAAATATTCGTGCATCTTGAAATAGAGTAGGCTAATAAAAGCCACTTTCTAAAACTTTTGAAGCAGTTCTATTCGCTCCATGATGCCCTCCATATGGACTTGAGTGACAATGCATAAGTATATCTTGTATTTCTGTTACCCCTACACACCTTCTAATCATACCGTCCATGCATATCTTAAATAAGAATGGTTCACCCCATAAGAAATTTTTAGCATCTGCATAGAACTTCTTCTTTTGTGCATAAGTCATATCTGGAGGTATGATGTTAGAAGCTAGAAAGAAATTTTGCAATGTCAGCATACCAAGGTGTGTAACCATGTTTTGTACTAACAATTAAATTCCTCAATGTGGAAAATTTTCAATTTATATTGTAGATTCTCCTATTGGTCGCTTCTTCATTCATTTTCCAGACGTGATAAATGATCAGCAACTAAATTTTCAGAACCCTTCTTGTCCTTAATTTCAATGTCAAATTCTTGCAATAATAATACCCACAAATAAGACGTGGTTTTGCATCTTTTTTAGCAAACAAGTATTTCAATGCAGAATGATCCGTATAGATTATGACTTTGGCTCCTAACAAATATGATCTGAATTTATCACATGCATATACCACAGCCAACATTTCCTTCTCAGTAGTAGTATAATTCATTTGAGTACTAGTTAGGACATGGCTAGCATAGTATATCACATGCAACTTTTTTCTCATGTCTTTGGCCTAAAACACACCCAACAGCAACATCACTAGCATCACACATTATTTCAAATGGTAATCCCCAATTGGGTTTTGCCATAATAGGAGCACTTATTATTGCATTCTTTAAAGTATTAAAAGCTTTAAAACATTCTAGAGAAAAATCAAAAGATGCACCTTTAACAAGTAAGTTAGTTAGAGGCTTAACAATGATAGAAAAATTTTTTATAAACCTTCTATAAAACCCTGCATGACCTAGAAAAGATCTTATACCTTTAACTGTAGTAGGAGGAGGTAACTTTTCTATGGCTTCTATCTTTGCCCTATCTGTCCTTTGCCGCTATCTGTCTGGATTCCGTTCCTTACTTATTTTTGTTGCCCTAAAATAACGCCGCTTCGATGCCACCAATAAAGTGGCATTTCTTTCCTCCCAAATTCAAAACGCAAGTTAGCACTTTCAACAAATCTTTGACAATACAAGAATCTAAATTTTTTCAAACAACCTTCAAATGAATGCACCATAAACAGAAAAAAGTCATCCATGAAGACATCCATAATTTCCCTCTATGTAGTCATTAAAAAATTGGCGGTCATGCAACGTTGAAATGTTGGCAGGTGCATTGCATAATCCAAAAGGCATGCATGCTATATGCAAATGTACCAAATGGACAAGTAAAATGTGGTTTCTCAATTGGTCACGTCGGGAGAAGATATAAATCCTGAAAATTATACGTATCATCGGCACAATAGAAAGCAATGACCAGCAATTCTTTGCTAACATTTGATCTATGAATGGTAATGGGAAATGATCTTTTCTGTAGCTTAAATTAAAGTTTCTATTAATCAAATACATACGCTCCAACCTGTAGTGGTCCTAGTAGGGATTAGTTATCCATTTCATTTTTTACAGCACAGTCATTTCCTCCCTTTTTTAGGCACAGCATTGAATTGGACTAACCCATTGGCTATCCGAAAATTGGTATAATTATTCCTGCAATCTAACAAATTTTGATAATTTCTTTCTTCCTACTTCTTTCATATTAAGGATTAAGTCTCCTTTGTCTTTCAGGCTTAGGTATATTGTCCATCCTCAATGATTGATGTAGCTGCACACTGCGATTCGGACTTATTCCCTTTAAGGTCAGAATTTTGGCATCGCTATACTCTTAATCCTATTTCTCTAAACATTTTTTAACAATTTTCATTTTCTTGATCGCAGGGCAAGTTTAATTTGTTAGACTTGGTAACTCTTTAAGGTGCTACTATTGTGGACTTTCAAATTGATTGTGGCAAAAGGCTCATGCTCCCTAAGTAAAGGTCTTAAATTTATAAACTCCTCTTCTTCCATATTGACATTTTCTTCCTCAAATTTTTTATTATCCTCCAGGGTAAACATTTCTTGTATGCATGCATCAACTATGTCAATTCTCATGCAATTTCCTTCATCCATAGGATATTTCATAGCTTTATCTATATGGAATTCAATAACATCATCACCTATCCTAAGGACTAATTTTCCTTCTGAAACATCAATTAATGCCCTACCTGTGTTGATAAATGGTCTTCCTAAAATAAGAGGACAATTTTTATCATAAACAAAGTCAAGTATGATAAAATAGTCGGAAAAATAAATTTGTCAACCTTAACAAGTTAAAATTTGTCCAACCTTAACAAGTAATCCTCAATGATACCATAGGGTCCTTTTAATAGTTTGGTCAGCAAGTTGTAAAACCATATTGGTTCTCTTAACTTCATCTTCTAATCCACAAACTTTCTTAAAGAGAGATTAATGGAGAGATAATGGCATCAAATTAATACTTGCTCCTAAATCACAAAGGCATCTAGGAAAATCTACTTTACCTAATTTGCATGGTATAGTGAAACTTCCAGGATCTTTGAGTTTAGTAGGTAACTTACTTGAGATTATGGAACTACAATCCTCAGTTAGGGTGACTGTTGACACATCTTCCCAACTACGTTTCTTCGAGATCAATTCTTTGAGGAACTTACCGTAGTTTGGAATTTGTGTGATAGCTTCCATGAGTGACATGTTGATATGCAAATTTTTCAGTTTATCAATAAAATTTAAGAACTGCTTATCTTGCTCCTGCTGCTTGAGCCTTTGTGGAAAAGGTGGCCTAGATTGTGGAAAAGGTGGCCTAGATTTGATAAGCTTAACATTATCGCTTCTTCTTTGTACTTTCCTTTTTCTTGTTCCTCAGTGATCCTGCACTATTTACTTCAATGGCTCGGTTCGTAAACCAGGCTCCACAAGTTGTTATTATTCAAAACATTTAGTATCAATATCCGAAGGAACCATTTTTAATCTACTATTTTTCACTTTCAAGTAAAGGCAATGGCCACCTCACATTCTCCTAGGATTCCCTTTTCTGTATTACTAGGAAAGATTTTCCGCACTCAACGTGAGGAAATAGCCATTTGCCAAGTGCCTTGTAACCTCGCAAGTTATGTATGGAATGATGAATGATTTTGATAACTTTGTCAAAACTTTGATTCTAACGCATTTTAAAACTATCATCTTGACTACTCATGCCTTTTGGTTTAATTCCTTCCAAAAATTTACGCAATTTTATTAGTCAATTTGTCCCCTAAGTCTATCTTGAGGCATTGACTACCCTGATTTTTCCCCTATCTTGTTATCATGTTTCTCCCAAAAAGAATTATTGATAATTCGATTTTCAGCATTATAACGTTAATTTCGAAATATGACGCGAACTTGTCCCTTGGACATAATTCAAACTTGTTCCTGTCATAACCGGATGCTTATAATTACATTCATTTGAATACCATGCCCATTTTTGAACCGCAATTGTCCAAATAAGAGATGTGATTTACTTTATGTTGTAAAGTTATGGCAATTTTATAAAGACAAAGCAGAAATCTGTGCTTGGCATCATGGTTTAAGGGATCTAGAACTCATGCAGCTTTCTTTACCGAATTCTTTGAAGAAAGAAGAAGACTCATTTACTAACAGTAGAATGACTTACCTGAGTTCCTTTCGGTTGGCCATATGCTATTATTATTGGCCATCTCTTCTAGTAACTCAATTGCATCATTGGTAGTCTTCTTCATTAATGATCCCCCTGCCATAGCATCTATACTTACTCTTGTAGAAGGTGTTACCCCAGGTGTTACCCCATTGTAGAAAGTTTGAATCAATATATTTTGGGGAAGGCCATGGTGTGGGCAAACTCGTTGGAGTTCTTTATAGCGATCCCATGCCTTATACAGGGATTCATTTTCATGTTGGGTAAACGAGGTTATTTCTTTGATAAGCCTAGCGGTTTTTGCTAATGGGAAGTATTTAGACATGAAGGCTTGGGCTAGTTGTTCCCAGGTAGTGATAGAATTTGGTGGTAATGAATTCAACCAAGCTTTTGCCTTATCTTTCAATGTGAAATAGACGTAACTTAATAGCATCTGCTGGCTTTAATAGGCAATCTGCTGTAGCTAATCATTTTAAAAATGTATCACAATCTGCAAGGAAATATGCGAGTTAGGATCTTCATTCGGTAATCCATAAAATTGAACACTATTTTGGATCATCTGTAATAGAGCAGGTTTAATCTCAAACTGGTTAGCATTTACCAATGGACGTACTACTCCTTTTTGTGAACCGTTTAAACTTGGAGTGACATAGTCCATCAACCTCTGTGGCGGATTTCCATCACCCATGATTCTTGAATTTCTTCTTTTCTTCTTCTTCTTTTGTTGTGAAAGGAATTGTTCGATCTCAGGCTGATAATCCTCTAATTCACTATTTGACGATCTGGTACTTGGCATATGAGTTATGTAAACTATGTGTTCCTGCAAAATTTGAATCAAAACAAGTAAGTATCTTAATTAAAATAAACTGCAAATCACATATAAGAATATTTCGTTAAATGACAGAACACCGTTATTTTTTCGTTAAATGACAGAACACACGTTCCCGGCCCGGCAACGGCTGTGAATACCAAATTTTTGAAGCTCAAAAAGCCTATTTTCTCGGACTGCAAACAGTCCGGCGGACGCGGAGCCAATTTTGGAAATATTCCACGGACGAAAAGTATGCCATATGTAACTTTAAAAAAAACGTCCAGGACGTCGCGAGGATCGCAGAACTTGGGTTCGCCGGAATAATTTTTTAGAAGGTGCCGACAACTTCGCCGAAAATGCCTTCCGGAGCGAAAAACTAGCGAGTGGAAGCAGGAATAGGGGTTGACAGCGGCCGCGCGTCCACGGCGGCCGCGGGTTCCGCCCTCAGTTCCCGTTTTTTTTTCCCATAAATTGGCCCTCGATTCCTTCATTTTTACTCACGTCAAGCCCTGTGGTTTGACGAGCGCTGCCTTCTCGCCCTACGCTCCTATGGCGAATTCTTTTACTCTTTTCGCATTTTTAATTTTAAGCTTTATTGCTTTCTTGCTTTGTTTAATTGGTCAAGTAAATTAAAATTAATTAATATTCCCTAACGAGGAAGCCTTAACCTGGAGGCTAAGAAGTGGCCGACGACTGACTCAGGTAATAACGAAACCCTGTCTTTTTAAATTCAACATTTCATGCATCTTCTTCTTCTACATTTCATGCATCTTCTTCTTCTACTCCAATTCTGAATTAAATTGCTGCATAAATGCATTCACGTCATCAATTTGGCAAATAAAACTGCCTCAATTAAACATGATTAAGCTTAAATGCCCGTTTAATTATTAATCGTGGTATTAAAGCCTAAATCCGACAATATTGGCTAAAGAACCTAGTTAATTAATAACTACGGTTTAACCGCCTTTATTTCGAACAATCTGGCTTAAGTCCAATTAATCAATAATTGTAGGTAAATAGCCTTCATTAAACACGTTTTTTTTTATGGCAATAAATTGCCTATATTACAGTTCAATTGATTACTTTTGTCAAACAAATTGCCTATAAGTAAGAATAACGACTTTTAGCGACAAATCGCTTAAATCAAAAGCTTTGGCAAAAATGCCTTAAAATTAATCAATCTTTTGGCTTAAAAGCCTTAAATCAATCATTTTGGCGACAATCGTCTAATCAACACTTTTGGCAAACAAATTGCCTAAATCACATCAACTTTTGGCAACAAATTGCCTAAATCAACTCATTTTGGCTAAAAGCCCTCAAATAACAAATAATCAATCATTTTGGCGACAAACGCCCAATTCAATCAATTTTTGGCAAAACAAATTGCTAAATCAATCTTTGGCTAAAAAGCCTCAAATCAACCACTCTTTTGGCAACAAACGCCTAATCAAAAATCAATCAATTCTTGGCCAAAATGCCTAACAAAATGCACGAAGCATACACACACTCATAATATAAGCATACCCATTCAAAGCCCTTTTAAAAAAGCCTATCGAACTACGTTGACTTTGATCTTCATTCAAACGGAAGTACGTAGGCACGTTTGGGATTTACCACGAGCTGGGCAAAGTCGAAATCACTTAAAATCTTCATTGTCCAAATTACATCATTCACCCTGCAAAGCATTCATTCATCGGTTAGTTCATCAACATGACATGGTCTCGGGATCCACCTAGGGTTCGCAAACCATGCCTTAAACATTGGGATAATTAATCTAGTAAGTAGGTTAATTAAAATTGGAGTCAACTTAGGGATTTTCCCTAGTTTACCCTAAAATAATTAAACAAGGTGGCGACTCATACCTTCACGTGCACTTCTGCCCTTAGTTATATGCATTTATATGCCTATTTTTGGGGGAGGGGTTCACATGCCTGAGTATTAGATTCATTTAGGCGGCGATCAGGAGGTCAAATACTATTCTCTCAGTGGTTTCCTTAGAAGGATCGATAAAGGAAAACCATGAATAAAATCCCTAGCACTTAAATAGGTTCATGCATACATGAGGGAGTTGCATATTTTATCTGTCTGAATATTGCCATTATCATTTATGACTAAATCTACAAGTTAACATTTCTATTTATGCTAAATCTAATGTTTAACTAAATCTAAAGGTAAGTGTGTAGTCAAATACTTAGAGTAATTAATCATAAAGACAAGTGTGTAGTAAAATACTTAGAATAATTAATCACACACAGGATTTTCCCTTTCTATGCAGAAGCTTGTAACATACAATAAAGAATTCTTTAATTACATATGGTAAGATATAATTCAACTTCTCAGTATAAAATTATACTATCTATTATATGTATCTCTACATATAATAAATACCTTATCTTGTTAAATATTAAACCTAATTCTTATTCTTTGATTAGTTCAGGAAGACAAATTTAATTTCAATAGAAATAAGTGAGATATGCATATGTAAATATTCAAACTCAATGAATTAAATCTCTTTGATCTTTACTAAACTTATTTTCCTTCTGAGAAATATAATCTAGTAACTTTTGATTGAAAACAAATATCAAAAGATAACTTAAGGAATTTTTATTTATACTACCAATTAAAATTGTTGCTTGCATAGAAGAGTTATTCGAAGAAACAACATACAACAAGTCTAATAAAACAAGAGAAGAAATAATCTAAACTTCAAGGCCTCTGGAGGGCGTCACACCCGAGGAACTTCTATGATGTTCTTTGGCACAATCAATAACAAGTGACTTCTCCGTCAACTGTTCTAAAGTACTACTAAACACCCTCTCCTAACACAATCTAATGTTTCGTTCTGAATCTACTTTTTACTATCAATCTCTATGGTCTGTTCTTTTTGCTTCACTTTGATTTGCTATTTATATAGGAGGAGAGTGTGTGGGTTTTAGTAGTGATTGTGGCAAAAAAAGGTGCTTTGAGGTGACTTCTCTTGGGAAGAGTCCCGACCCTTGCATGGAAAATTATGATTTTCTTTATGAAAAAAGGCGAAGCAATTACGTCTCGTGGAAAATCTCGACTCGCGCTTCGCGCTTATAAAGGTCACCCGGCTCGCGACTTCTGCTCCAAATGCTTCTGCCTCTCAAAAGTTCTTTTATCGCGCTCGCGCATATGGAAGTCGCGCTCGCGAATTTCCCTGCAAACCTTCTGCCTCTCAAAAGGTGCTTTTCTCGCGCCACGCGCAGATGCGAAGGCGCGGCTCGCGACTTTTGCATTGCAAACCTTCGACTCTCAATTCCATTCTTTTCAGCGCACGCGCTTTGTGAGATTGTCTGCCGCTTGAGTTGCCTTTTTCTGGTGTTAGTTGCGCGCGCGACCTCCGGTAGCGCTCATGCGACTTGGGCATTTTCTTTGTTGCGGACTCTGCTTCGCGGCGCTGAGGGTTGGATTCCAAGGATTTCTTCCATTTTTTCAAACTTTTGTTTGGCCTATTTTTGTTTATAGAAAAATCTTTGCTCCAACTGCTGTTTTCCTGAAAATTATTTGAAACAAAAACAAACACGAACAAATGTAAAATATACAAAAAACAATCATGGCATTCATGCAAATTTATATCAAAATTACATAACAAGATGTGCCCGCTTTGCGAGGCTATCAGTATAATCATATCACAAGTAATCAAATCAGTTCCAGTATAATCATATCACAAGTAATCAATCAGTTCAGTCAATGTATTACACCACAATCATTTAGAAGTGCAATCGTAAAAATATAAGTATGTAGTAATAGTGGCATAATATAAGTTTATAAATAACAGTTATGAAATGTAGTGCTGATATGCATTATTTACTATTACTCACAGTGGTGGAGAACGAAGATCTAGCTTTGATTCTGTCCGGAAGGAGCACTAGACGGACCCGGGCGATCTACGAAATTTAAGATGATAATTATATCAGACAAAATATTTATTTATCACTCTGATAGTTTTATCTATATATTTAATTTCTATAAATAATTTTATTTTTCTACTGAAATTTCGGCAGCACTTCCCCTAAAATTTGACTATCCACCAATCATCTCATTCAATTATTTTTTTCAGGTTCTCACAGCCCATCCATCGGGCAAATCAATCCAGTTAATTAATCTCGTCCTCCACATTCTCCATATCAACATTAATTCATACATTTTTCTTTAATTCCATAAATCATAATTTCCTAACAATTTATTAAATTAATTTAACTAATCAAAATTGATAACAAATTAACTAATCAAGATTACTAAAATTAATTTAATTAACTAAATTCATCAAATTTAAATTCATTCAAATTAAATTAACTAAAATTACCCAAAATATAATTTTTTGTCGAATTTCACTAGATCGGGGATTCACGCGTGCCGGATCGGAGAGTAGGTGGAGGCTGGTGGCCGGAGTCGACTGACAGTGGCAGAGGGAGGCGCGATGAAGCTTAACAGACCCGTTCCCGGTGGTCGGAGGCTCGCTGGAGCAGCGGCGGAGCTGTGACACGACTGCAAGGCATCAATGGTGGCGCAACGAGCTGGAGGAGCTTCGATCGGACAGGGAAGCTGTGCTGCGCTGCGCTGCGCAAATCTGGCCGAGGATGAAGAGGAGCTGCTGGCGGAGCTGCTGCGATGTCGAGCTGCAGCAAGGGCGGTGGCGGAGTGGCGGTGACGTGCAACTCTGCTGCTCGCCTCAGTTTGTGTCCCGCCAAGAGCCAGATGCAAGGAGAGGAAGAAGGAAAGAAAAGAAAGAAAGAAAAGAAAGAAGGAAGGAGGAGATGAAGGAGAAGGAGGTGGCGGCAGTGGGGCGTCACTAGTGGACTGGAGGCGCAGAGAGGGTGAGGATGAGTGTGGAGATAAAAGGATGAAATTGTTTCTAGATGGTTCGATTTGGTTTGATTCCGGTTCGATTCAGCCCAAATCTTGGTTTTCATTTAATTTTTGATTTTTCAACGATTCTTCAGTTCGGTTTATCCCTGTACGAATTATGAATTTGCATTTAAATAATTGGACACATTTCCAGGCTATCGGTTTATTAAATTAAATTGAAAAATCATTGAAAATAAAAATTTGGGTTGTTTCACTACTGCCATCACAATTTAACTTCACCCAATCCTCTTGAGCTTTAACCGAAGCCATACAAAACAGCCTACTAACTCTAGCCGAACCAACAGCAGGAGTAGAAGAATTCATAATATCCAAAGCTACTTTAAAAACACAAAGATTTAAAGCAAAAACATCAATAAGTTCATTCTGAAAAACATACAAGTTCCTCGCTTTTCAAATCCACCAAATAGCACAAGTTCCTCGCTTTTCAAATCCACCAAATAGCAGCTAAAAATCAATGATGTGAGGAGATACCAAAGGCATGTGCAAGGATAAATTTAAACGCAGCCACATCACGATATCATCCACGCCAAAAGAATTAGGAGGCAAACTTCACTGCTGTCCCCATGCCTGCACTCCAACACAATCGCGAAAAAGATACAATAGAGACTCCTTATCCATAAAACATAAACTACATAGACTAGAAAGAGGCATACCTCTTTGAAACCGTAAAAAGTTAGTCGGCAAACGGCTATGCAAAATTAGCCAAAGCAAATGTCTAAATTTAGGCAAACCATCAACAAACCAAATCTATGAGAAAGAAACAAAATCAACATGCATCTCCTACAATAATAAAATAAATAGGCTGCTTTAACAGAAAACTCACCATTAAAAAGAAAAATCACAACAGGAATCATGAACCAAAAGCAGCAAAGAGAAGAACTGCATAATTAAGCACGTAATATCATCAGAAAGACAAAACGTAACACATAAAGATCCAAGAAAACCGTTCTATGATAAAGATCCTACCCATAGCAAATAAAGATCCCAAGAACCGTTATGAATAAGATCCTACCCATAGGCAAAAACAGACCCTAAGATGCTCCTTACCCCCCAAAAATAGACCCTACCAAATCCACCAAAGGACCCATAGGCAACCAAGAATCATACCATAAATTGAATTGTTGACCACCCCCTACTAGCCAAGAAACATGAGACTGAAGCTGCTGGAAACTACGAACAATCCCCTTCCAAGTACAAGAGTCACAACCTCGCAAGACCGGAGGAAAAGAGCAACCATGACAATATTCATGAGTCAAAACCCGAACCTAAAGAGCAGTGTCATGCATCAAAACCTGAACCCCTTCTCAAATTATAATTCTCAATGACGAATGACTTCGATTTTGAATCCTAACCCGTCTCTAACCATTGTAGTTATTCAATGAATATATGATTCCTAGTTCAATGAATATATTCAATAATAATAATCATAATAATAATAACAGTAATAATAATAATAATAATAATAAATATACCCATATTTGAACAAAAAACACATAAATCGCAAAAAAAAAGGAAAAAAAATAAATCGCAAAACTTACCTCAACTAGTGTCCAAATAGCGCGAACGGTGTTGAGGAGTGACCGGACCTGCAATGGAGCGGAGGTGGCGGCGTTAGGTGGGCCGGAGCGACGTCAGGAGGGGCTGGAGTGGCACTGCGAATGGAGGAGAGGAGAGGAGAAGGAGAAGAAAGAAAGAAGAAGAAAGAAGATGGAGGGCGTGCGGCGTTTAAAGCCCTAAATTTTGCGACCGACTGATCGGTCGAAAATTTCATTAAAATCAATCGCAATGTTTAAGTCTGCGACGTCGTTTTACTTCGCAATAAAATTGCGACCGATTTGCGACCATATCTTCGGTCGTAAATAGGTCGCAGACTTTATTTCTTATTTTGAAGCGCTGTTTTGCGACGGAACAAAACGTACTCGCAAATCGATCGCAAAATCCATCGTATAGTAGTCGCAAACTGCAAAACAAGCTAGCAGGATTTTTAGCGCTACAATTAGCGACCGTTTGTAAATATGTCGCAAATCGGTCGCAAATTGTGTCGGTTGCAATTAACGATCGCAAATTGGCGCTTTTTTGTAGTGTTTGTTTCTTTGTACTTTCAAGCAAATTGTTTGGAAAATATATAATATATTTTGAATAAATCACACATGCACAAAGTGGGAGGGAAACAATGGCTCAATTGACAACGTAGGCTAGGCATGTGAGAAGATCTTTCGGATTTGATCCTAACTAAATACATCTGCAGAGAGGGACGAAGAGATTAGCGGAATTAGTTGGTCTTTGGTAATAAGATCCGAATATTAATAATTTATACAAAAAAAGTGGGAGGGGAAGAATTGACACCCATTTTTGCTTAATAGTTAAGCTTTTTATTATTTATT
Organism: Jatropha curcas; assembly: GCF_014843425.1. The sequence goes on from NW_023591102.1 coordinate 531,482, forward strand.
TATTCATTATTATTATCGTCATCAAAAGCCAAGTAAGTTTTTGAGACAAAAAGATGATACCAAGTATATCTGTACAATATACAAAGAAAGTAAGTTTTTGAGACAAAAAGATGATACCAAGTATATCTGTACAATATACAAAGAAAGAAGGAAATAAATTCTACATCATTTATATCCATTACTTTGTAGGAAAAGTAGATCCTTTGAGCATTTGCACATGGGGTTTGATTCCTGTCTTCATTGCAACATTTAGAAGAATTTAGCGGACGGGCGTAATTTCTGTTCCCTACTTCGGGTCCTCTTCATATGCATCGGACAAATCTCTAATACATATGAGAGTTGTGAACCATGAGTATTAATAGGCTTAGGACCAAGCAATGATTAACTGCATGGACACCCTCAAGAATTGAACCCAGGACCACCGAAAGTTTATAGGGCATGATTTCTATTAGGTTAACCTTTGAAAGCAGAAGAACTTAATATAATATTATTATTATTACTACCCTACAGTTCTTAAGAAAATATATAAATTCCATTAGTGGAACCTTTATTATGACTTTAGTTATCTCTTTTAATTATTTATATTTTCTAACACCAAACTGATAGAACGTCACAGGGATTCTGGAAAATGTCGGATTCTGGAAAATGTCATCAATATCATCCCTAAAAAGTTTCCATTTGCAAGTCGCAAAATGTTTTCAAAATATTTTCGTCAAGTTACATTCTGCAAATAAACTTTATTGTCATCTGGTACACTAAATCCAACATCTAAACAACAAAAGGGAGAGCATGCCTTATTTTAACTACATTTGAGACCTCAAGGTTTGCACAAGTCTCCCAAACAACTCTTTTTGCATGTAAAGAGAAGTTAGAAGTGATCTAAAAGGAATATTAAGCAAGAAAGCAAGCAACATAAGAATAATGCCATGGTCCAGACCTCACATGACAACAACACGCAAAAAGGTAACATAACTTTGTATTCAAGTGCAAAAAACTAAAAATCCAACTTTGATAAAAATAATCTTACAAATCTAGAAACAATTTTACACTGGTGTGATATATGAACTAAAATCAGAGACTAAAACATAAATAATACCAGACAGACACAAAAACTGGCTTCAAATTTGCAATCAAAAGACATCCTAGATTATGATTCTCACTCATTTTGCAGGTTAAGTTTGGGTGTCGACGCCATCTTTCTCAACAACTCCAGCCACATCAGCCTTAGTTATTGAAGGTGGTGGTTCAGCACACGCCCTCAAGACAGCTTCATTCTACAAGAGAATGAGAGAAGCACAAGATATGAATGATGCTTAAAAAAATATATTAGAAAGACCAGAAGACATCCATCAATATTTAACCAAAGGGATAATATAAAAAAAATTCAGTAATATTGCAGTGCTTTTTTTGTCTGAAAAAAGTGAAAGTAATAGTTCTGAAATAAAACAGCTTTGAGAAAGTCAAGGTTCAATTGTTGAAATGGAGGCTCTGACTACACTAAAAACATCTTAACATATGTATTAAATGCATAATATTTCTAGTGTGGTATATTAAGAAATAAATGAGGGATTATTTTAGTGGAGTTAATTTAATTAATTGGTGGAGTTAACTAATAAGTAGAAGAGAATTATTTGAGGAATATTTAGAGCCATTGGATGAGATTACTTAGGACTTGATCTTAGCCACACCTTTGGCATGATTTTAGGAAGTCAAATTTGACTTTGGCACTTAAAGTAATACCACAACATTTTTTCTTTCTTCTCTTCTCCTCTCCACACCATTTCCATATTCTTCCTTCTTCTTTCATTTTCTTCATTTTCTTACCTCCAAATTTACCACCAAACTACCTAATTAAACCATAGATTAGTACTCTTCAAGAATTAAGAAGTAAGAAGTTTGAAATTTGGTGATTAAAAGCAAAGAGAAGTGAAGTTACCATTGAAGCAAGTTAAGCTGTTGGTTTTGAGTTTTGTGAATTGTTAAGTGAATTCATGGTTTAAACATGTTATTGATGCATTAAATCATGCTCAACTATTTCTTGTCAATTTTGCTCTTGTAATTTTTGATTTTCATGCTTTGAAGAGGTTGCGAGAACCATCCTCAAAGGGTAAGGAAAGCCAAGGCCAGTAAGGCTTTCCAAGCTTTTTCAAAGGCTTGTTAATAAGGTTAGTGCAATCAAAATTTCACTGGTTTAAGTGTTTTACATTGGTTAGGGTTTTGAATATATCTTGGTTGGGAACTTTGTATGTTTGTTTGAAATTGCCTGATTTAATGTGAGTATGTGTTCTGCCGTGGGATGGAAACTCCGTTATTGACCCCTTTACATTTCCATTTGGTTTCTGATTCTTCAATTAAAGTTGTAGCTCTATTTTCTCAGCTTTCCAAAAACATATTTTTATGTCTAATATCCGAATACTTTTAGCTCAACTTTATGATTAAAAATACCAAAAACTGGTTCTTGTTATGATTGTTCTTTACCTGATATCCGAAATGATTGTCCATTTTGACCACTCAAATGGCAAAATAATGTCTTATGTTCTTCATAAAAGTTATAGCGATTTACTTCCTTAATCTTTCCAACCCATCCTCTTTGTGTCCAAATTGGAATACATTAGCTCAAACTTATGGCTAAAAACACCCAAACTGACTCTGTTGTGTTGGCCACATGCATTACTAAATTGAGTGCCCATTTTACCACTATAATGAACAAGATTAGGTTCTGAGTTCTTCATAAAAGTTGTTTTTCTTGTGTCTGATAATTCTATCATTCTGGATTGGTTTCATTTGAGTGTTTGGTGAAGGTAGGAATTCAAGCAAAAAACATGGACTTGGTTCTGCCTTGAATCAGGTCTGATCAATTGGTCTGTGTTTCTGAGCTTTTCGTGTGGCTATCTTAATCTTTGATGCTGAGCTGTGGTAGGTCCCTTCTGAACATTTGTAGCATTTTGGGTTAACTTTCTAATGAATCTGATTTCATTCAATTTGGAGACCCATAACTCAAATTATGTGTTAAAAACCCAGCAGAGGTCAAGTTTATGAACATGCTGAAAAGTTCTTGATTTATGTACTTTATACTATATTACGTATATATATATCTCTAGTGTTTTGAGTAAAATTCTGAACTGATGAGTATTAAGAAATGAAGAGGTTTTGATTTAGACTTATTGCTTTTGTGAAAGAATGATTTTGATTTGGGCTCTACTATGCATGATTGAAACGTGGTATGATGATATGGATTTTCTTATTGTGAAGCTATGATCATATGAGGGTTATCAGCCCTATAATAGGACCGCTTATTTGTGTGATGGGGTGGTGCTTCATAGGCCCACGGTGGTGCTTTCATAGCCACGATTGTGTGATGGCGGTGGGGTGCTTTCATTAGGCCACAGTGGTTCTTTCCATAGGCCACGAGTATGTGATGGGGGTGGCGCTAATATAGGCCACGATCAAATCTGCTTATGTTCATTCTGCATGAGTACGAGCCTTAACGAAAAATGTGTAACACCCACCGACCTATCCTGGAGAACCAGACGGTGGATGCCACAATCGATGCCAGAGCATCATCTTATGTCACTTATAAAAGCTAGATCACAATTTAGAAGTGGTTAAATTTTCATAAGGAGGCAAGTAATTAACATTTTTTTTTTCTTTTTTTTTTTTTTACAAAAATAATGTTTAAGGAAATTCCTACGAAAATTTCGCAAGAGTTTCCCCTAAAAATTAACTTACCAACATTTTTGGGTAGGATATTTTTGTAAATGGTGATTTTTGGCATGTTAAAATATTTAAAATTATTGTGTTGTGAAGGTTGGATGTTAATAAGTTTATAATGTATTAAGAGTTATGATTATTTTAAGGAAAATAACAGCTTATTATTATTTTTTGGTTGTATGGATTGATTATAAGGATTTCTTTGAAAAAAAAGAATGTGTTTCGAATATTATTGCGTTGATGTTGATGGATTATTTAGAAGTGCTTGTGGGATGTTGTGTTGAAATTTGGAGGTTTTTTTGGGGGTTTTGGAGAAAAATTTGCGAAAGTGTGTATAATTTTTCTTTTGTGTGGCCCAAGTTTTTTAATTTTTTAGGGGGAAAAAAAACTTCTTTTTGGGGCAAAAAAAAAAAAAAAAATTTTTAAAAAATTTTTTCTCTTTTTCCTTTTTCCCTTTGTGTT
>NW_023591102.1:536154-609789 GCF_014843425.1 Jatropha curcas
AAAAGAGAGAGGATGTTGTTTTTGGTGAAGGTAGGAATTCCAGAAACATGACCTTGGTTTCTGCTTGAATCAGGATCTGATCAATTGTCTGTTGTTCTGAGGCTTTTTTGTTGCTATCTTAATCTTTGATTGAGCTGTGGTACCATTTCTGAACATTTGTATAATTTTGTCTAGCTTTCTAATGAATTCTGATTTCATTGAATTTGGAGGCCCATAACTCAAATTATGGTGTTAAAACCTGCAAAGGTCAAGCTTTTTATGAAAAAATGCTGAAAAGTTTTCTTTGATTTGTGTACTTTGATCTATATTAAGTTATATATATCTATAGTGTTTTTGAGTTAAAAGATTTTGGAAATGAAAGAGGTTTTTTGATTTCATATATTTGCTTTTGTGAAAGAATGATTATTGATTTGGGCTCTACTATGCATGATTGAGACCGTGGTATGAATGACGATGGAATTGTCTATTGTGAAGCATGATCTATGCTAGGGTTATCAGCCCTTATAAATAGGCGGACCGCGCTTATTTGGTGTGATGGGGTGAGGTGCTTTCATAGGACGGTGGTGGCTTTCATAGGCACGATTGTGTGATGGGGGTCGGTGCTTTCACAATAGGCCCACAGATGTGCTGTTCATAGGGCCACGAGTAATGTGATGGGGTGGCGCTAATATAGGCCACGATCAAATCTGCCTTAATGTTCATTTCTGCATGAGTAAGAGCCTTAACAAAAAACTGAAATTTTACTTGTTGCTAATAATAAAGAATGAAGACAATATTTGTATTTATATCTTCTCAATTGCTTTCCAAAGTATTTGATATTACTCTTGGCTATTTTTTTGTTAATTAATTGTTGGTTTTTAATTTAGGACCACTGAGTCTTCCACTCAGACACGTTGATTTTTTATCAGCGCGCGAGGTTAGCGAGCGGACGGGTGTTCTTCAAGACCTAGAGGAGGAGCATCAAGAAGTAGATATCACATTTTGGGTAGGATACTTTTGTAAATGGTGATTTTTGGCATGTAATATAAATATTGTGTTGTGAAGGTTGGATGTAATAAGTTTATATGTATTAAGGAGTTTTGATTATTTAAGGAATACAAGGTCTTTATTATATTCTTTTGGTTTGTATGATGATTATAGATTCTTTGAAAAGAATGTGTTTCGAATATTATGCGGTATGTTGATCGGATATTTTTAGAAAGTCGCTTGTTGGTATGTTGTGTTGAATTGGAGTTTTGGGGGTTCTGGAGAAAATTGGAAGTTGTGTAATATTTTCTTTGTGGTGGCAAGTTAATTTTTAGGGGAAACTCTTGAAAATTTTCGTAGGACATTTCCTTAAACATTATTTTTGTAAAAAAAAAAAAACACAAAAAAAAAAAAAAAAACAAATATTAATTATGCCTCCTTATGAAATTTAACCACTTCTAATTTGTGATCTAGCTTTAATAGTGACATAAGACGGTCGCCTCCGGCCGGATTGTGGCATCACGCGTCTGGTTCTCGCGGATTTGGCCCAATGGGTGTTACAATATGAAATGATGCTTTAAAATTATATTAGAAAGACAGAAGAACATCCATCGCAATATTTACCAAAGGATAATGTAAAAAAATTCAGTGATATTTGGGCCAGTGGTTCTTTTGTCTGAAAAAGTGGGAAGTTCAATAATTCTTGAAATAAAATAGCTTTTGAGAAGGTCAAGGTTCAATTGTTGCCACCTATGGAGGCTCTTGACTACACTGAAAACATCTAAAAACTATTAACTTGAGAGAAACAAAAACTGAAGTAAGACGAATAATAAATAAAAACACCATAAAATCCAGAATCATACAAGTTGGTTTCTAAAAACACAGAAGAAGAAACTGCATTTTTTTCAACTTTTTTGTTATACAACTCACGAAACAATCAAATTTTCCACCTCTACTTTAAAAAATTTAGTATAATTTACAATAATCCACCAGCTTTGAACTTGACACAGATCTGGCTTTTTACACCCAATTTCACTTTCAAATTTTCTTGAATAAACATTTATCAAGATAGATGTATCAAACTAATGGGCATGAATGAGAAAATATACACAAAGCCAAAGGCTTGAAAGCACTAGTCTTCTTGGGACTCCATGTCCTCATAAATCTCCAATTTTAATCTATTTTACTTCTTTATACAAAGAAAATCTCTGTTTTACCGTTATATAAAGGAATTTTTGACAAGAGACACAAAGGACCGCATCACATGTACAAAAAGCAGGGCAATATAGTTAATCCACAAAATTGAATACAAAATGAACATGAAAAATACATATTACTTGAATGCAACAAATTGAACATATGAAAAATATATATACCGTCCTACAGCAAATACAGACAGTAATAACTACACTGAGAAGTTCCACCTGCTGGCCCATCTATTTCTCTCCTTCCAAAAGCCAAAATACAATTTAATGGAGCAAAGCAAAAGTTCACCCATTATCATCACGATTGTTTATATATATCCTCAAGGAAAAACCTTAATCTTGGCAAAACACTAGAATTGCCAAGGCAATCCATGCAACTGAGGCATCCATAGACCTCACAAATGCAAAAACATCGAATAGCAACAATGCCTAGAAACACAGCGATGGAATATTAGTTCAATTACTACTTCAAAATGACTAGAAACATATTTTAGATGACTAGAAAACCACAGCTGATGGAAACAAAGGAATGAATCCTAGGATCCAAAATTAAGCAATTCTTCTTTATGTTTAATTCAATATTGTTATAATGTCTTTTTTATTCATAAAAAATAAAAAATTAGTTTCATTTTGCTTAGCATTTTAAAGAAATTGTTGTAAAATGGAGGTTTAATTTTCCTTATGAGCCAGAAGGTTGGGATATGCAAATGTAATAGGGTTGGTTAAGAATACAAAGGTAAATAATTTGTCTTTTTCTTTATCTTAAAAGTACTTAATCTGATTTTTAGTTTATTTTCATAATTCCTTCTGTAATCTCTCCATTATTTTCATTATTCTGGTTGATCATTTGGCAAGTTGGGACATGCCATCCTTCTTCTTTATTCATTATTGGGAAGCTAGTCCTAATTCCTTATCCTTGGATTTTTTAGGTTGAGTGTTTGTGCAATTGGCTTTTTGAGAATAGGTTTTTTGCTTTTTGGTTCTGCTCTTCTTTTTTGCCACACACAAAAAATAATATAATTACATTATTAATTTTTGGAAATAATTCCTTACTAGTTTAAATCACGTATATATTATAATAATACCCTTTTAAATAATTTATAATTTTATGCATTTATTTTTAAAGATAAATTTGATAAACTATAGAAATATAAAAGATTTTTTCTAAAATCTCGTGGAAAGTGAATGGGTGTATATTACGGCCCGGTAGTTATGAGATTTGTATTTTTTTACTAGTATGAGAATTTTTGTATTTTAGGGAAATTTTAGGTAGTTTTGTTTTATGGATTAAATTAACGAGAATAAGAATTTTTATTAAAATTAGGATATGTTTGGCCATAATTGAAAAAAAAAAGGTAGGAATACTTTGTGAAGAATGTTTACTGTAGTTGATTTGGTTTAGATAAACGTGACTATAACCCGGTTTTACATCCATCACCGGAGGACAAACCGGAACAGTGCCAAACGACAACATTTTCAACTAGCATGAACTTCCTCCTAGCTCTACTTCCATGTTACAATTGTCGAGTTTCTCTTTCGTTGGAAAGAGCAGACACAATCACTCAAAAAGACTCCATACCACTGAAGAGAAACTCGGCACAGAAGAGAGAGAACAAATATGGTAGGGGCATTCTAAGGGAACAAGAGTAATGGAGATAGTGAAGAAGCACGACTCGGGAGTCTAGTGTGGAAAAAGAATAAAACTCATCTACTCGTAAGCCAACGCCAAGCAAGCGACTCCTTAGGGTTTGGCAGGTATCTATCTAGTTCTTTCAAACAATTATCTTATTAGAATTGCATTTTATTACTTAAATCTATTGCCAGGGTTCCGATCTGAATTGGAAATTTTTGTTTTTAGTATAACTTTGAGCTTTATGCAATTGTAAGATAACTATTGTTTAGGCATTAAATACTAATGTGTTTTGGTATCTTTTAAATCGAATTTGTGGTCAACCGGTAAATTTTTAGGGGAAAATTTTCTGGGTGTTGGGTTTTTATGTTCAGATTAGGGGTATTTGGTCAATTCAACTTCGGGATTGAAGTGGGAATAAGCTTTTTTTTTCTGTGTACTTGGTATTATGGCCCTGTTAACAATCGCCCTTCCGGTCCACCCCGTAAACCGAATAAACGAGCCGAGACGTTACAGCTTGGTTGACTGTTGGCCTGACATTGCTGAAATCATAATGTATATTGAATTAGACTATCATGCTGAGATTTTTACAATTAATAATGCTTAATATTTTACAAGACATGAAGATGCTTGTTTTACAAATGACATGGGCGCCAACTGTGTGCCCTGTATGCCATAAAAAGGATAGAACAAAATACACATCCAAAAGGAGTTACTACCCTGAAGACTGTAGTCTTCTACAGATGAACTGCAGGCAGTTGTAGCTGACTTCTATGACCAGTCTCAAAACCTGGCGAGTTTTAATAGGTAACTCGCTGAGCAAAAAGAGCTCAATGGATATCTCATCATAAAAGAAATAAGAAGATCATCACAGTATAGAATAGCATGTAAACACATATGGCACTTAAGCATACATACATCATGATATCTATTCTTTCCTTGATGGTTCTTTCTTATCTTGTTTATTATTACTGTATGATAAAATGCAATGTTCAAGTCAAGAGATCTGTAATAGGTCCCATAAGGTTTATAGCGAAACCGAGGTGATAAGAAAACTGTATGAAATACTGTAAAACCCCTCTTGGCTGCTATGGCCTTTATAATATATCCACTCAACGGCCTTTAGCCGGAGTACAAAACTGTATGAGGTGCAGATCTGCTATCCTTGTTCGGCGACATGGTCTTATCTACATGGGTTTTCTACCTAACCTCAATAGAGCATAATGTTGGTATGTCAATAGTATATAACAATATCAGCATGAATAGTTCAATAACTCATGTTCATAACTTTCAATAAATCATAAATGTTTAAATTGATTTTCACAATATTTGTATGCTTTCATGTTGTTTGATCCATGTTCTAAAACTGTTATATTTTTTGTTTAGTTTAACTGATTGTAGAGGCATACAAGGTGAGCAAAGAAATCCATTGCATTGAAAAAGAAGGCCAAAAATTGCATGAAAGCCAAGTCGCGAGGGCCTTGCAAGTCGGGAGCGCTGAGCTGCTGAAATGCAAGTCGCGAGCCGCGCACGTTTGCAAGTCGCGAGCGCGTAAAGGGCAAAATTGGAAGAGTCAGTGAGTTTATCGGGCACAAGTCCGCGAGCGCGCACTGAATGTGCGAGCGCGTAATGCACCCAGTCCGCGAGCGTGCACTGAGAGTCGCGAGCAGCGTAATGTGCAAAATGAAGGCAGAGAGCTTCAGGCCAAAGTCGCGAGCGCGCAAGTTGAAAGTGCGAGCGCGCGAAGTGTTTCCAGCCTACGCGCGGTCGCGCGACGTGCTTCAGCCTGCGCGAGCTGCACTGCTTTTGGTCATATCTCCTCAATATACAAATCCGTTTTGGGTGCATTTCAAAAACCCAAGTAAAGCTAAACCAATAGAGGAACAAATAACTCTTCTATGACTCTTCCTAATTCCATCATTTGCTAGGGTCAAAATCAGGTGAAGCTCCGACTGGTTTTTTTTCCAGAAAACCTGTTTTGACATAACTCACTATTTACTTCCTTTGTTGCATTATTCATCTCCCTGGTTTTCTCACCACTTCCGTCCTCTCATCAACATTTAAGAACATATTGGTCTCATTATCGAACACCACCAACACAAATTCTCATGCAAAGGAAAAATGGGTAAATAGGAAAAGACGAATATCAAACTCACTCCAAAAGTTGAGCTTCTTCTAGCTTCTTTTCTCTACACTTCTTACGAATTCCTTCACCTATAAATAAATTCCCTTATAATAATCCACAAGATACCTCAAGAGTTGATAAAGAATATTCTACTTACTTGGAGACAACTAGAGGTTGCTTAATGCTTCACTACATGAAAATGAAAGAAAGGGAATTGGAAGGAGATGAAGAAGACCGATGAAAGATTGAAGAAGACGTTGAAGATGAAGAGACGTTGAAAGATGGAAGGTGAAGAAAATGAAGAAGCAAAGTCAAATGGAAGGCTCCGAATACTTCCCAACCATCTCTTTAAATTGTATGATATGGTACATTACCAATAAGACCTACATCTTTCTACATGTTACTTTTAAATACCTCAACTTAATATTCTAGTGCAAGTAAATCCACTTTAAACCCATTCTAACTCCAAACCGGGTTTGGCTTCGGCCTGACTCAACTCGACTCTATGAAACTGACTGCGCCTCGGTGGATGTCACATGCCCTCTTGTTGACATCACTGATGGTCAATCACAGGGAGTTTGTTTGTGAATAGGCATTTTAGTATGGGTAGCTAGCGTTTCTCATCCTTTGGTCTAGAAAGCTTTTTTTTGAGGTGAAATATCCCATTGCACCGTTGTTCTGAGAAAACTTCTAGATTCTATAATATATTTTCCAAAGGATTCTTTGTCTTTTACATTTTCTTTCATAAACGTAGCTTTCCTTCCTTTTGTACTTCAGTTTCTTCTTTGTAGTTTTACTAAAAACTATGCATTTAAAGTTGTTTAAAAAGGTAACGGAAAAATAGTTGAGACGTCCATTTTTGTATTCATGCTTTGGGCATTGTGAGGGTCTATGGATGCCTTAGTTTGCATGATTGCCTTGGTAATTCCCAGTTTTTACCAAGATTAAGTTTGTCCTTGAGTGTATACACACTCGTGATGATAATGGGGTGGGAACTTTGCTTTGCTCCATTACTGTATTTTGGCTTTTTGGATGGAGAGGAAGTAAATGGGCCAGAGGTGGACACTTCTCAGTGTAGGTTTATTACTCGTTGTATTTGGCTGTAGGGGACGGTTATACATATATTTTTCATGTTCATTGTTTGGATTCAAGGTAATTATATATTTTTCATGTCATGTTGTATTCAATTTTTGTGGATTAACTTATATTTGTGGGCTTTTTTTGTACATGTGATGCGTCCTTTAGTGTGCTCTTCTGCAAAAATTTCCTTTATATAACGGTAAACAGAGATTTCTTTGTATAAAAAGTAACATAGAGGTAAAATGAGATTTTTATGGAGGACATGGAGTTCCAAGAAAGACTATGCTTTCCAAGCCTCTGGCTTTGTGTTATTTATTTTCTCATTTCATGCCCATTAGTTTGATACACCTAACTCTTGATAATGTTTATCAACTGAAAATTTGAAAGTGTAAATGTGTGTGTTAAAGGCGCCAGATCTTTCTAAGTTCAAAAGCTGGGTGGAGGTTTTGTAAATATACTAAATTTTTAAAAGTAGATGGAAATGATTTTTCTTCGATTGTAATAACAGAAGTTGAAAAAATTGCAGTTCTTCCTTTGTGTTTTTAGAACCAACTTGGTATGGATTCTTGGACTTTTTAGCTATTTTAATTGTTGGCCTCAAGGGTCATTTTATCTTGAGATTTTTGATGATTTTACAAAACAAATAAATTTAAATATTATTGTATGTGCTAATATTATTTATGCAGAATTATTGTTGAAATTATTGAAGAAATGAAGTGTTCTACCATCCCAAGATTTTTTATTTGAAGACCTTATGAAAGATTAATGAAGAATAATTTTTCTTATTTGGTTAGTAATTATAATTAAGTCTTAGGAATTATTGTAGGTAGAGAGTAATGAATATTATAAGCACAAATCTATTTTATATCTTCTCAAAATTATTTTGAATGTTTTTTGAATAAATTTTTATTAAGAGGATATAGGCCAAAATCTTTACTCTTCAACGTTTTTCCATCTAAAATAGTCGTTGGAGTAAATAGTTTCTTGGTAGCTATTAAATGAAATTCTGCAAAAAGCATTTTCTGATCTAAAAAGCAGTTTCTGATTTAATACAGCTATCTGTTTCTGATACAACTGGCTGTTTCTGATATAAATGTTACACAGTTTTCTAAACTGATTTAATACAGCTATCTGTTTCTAATATAAATGTTACACTATTTTCTAAACTGAACCTTTCATCTTCAAACCTTGCATGTGTCAATATTAAATGTGGTCAAACAGCCCTTTTAATTGCAACCCATGCATTGCCTCGTTAGTTTAAAAACATCAGAAACTTTATTGCTCATTAAAGCAAAAACAGCAAAAATAATCTCAACGTTACTTTCAAAAGAGAATATCATCTTTTCATATAACAACCATTTCCTCTTTTAACAAGATGGGGTTTTTGCAAAAAGAGTATGAGTTCTAATTGGTCTCCAAAGTTTAAATCTCTCAAACCTTCTCTCTTTTAATCCCCCTATTTCTTTTCGTTCTTTGCTTTAAAAAAATTTTTTTAAGAGAAAGAAAATTTATTAACAACATTTTCTGGGAAGAACAGTTTAATCTTTAAATCTGTTTTCTAAAATTCGTTTTTCTCTTCTCTCCTGTGCTTATATTTGCATTTCTCTCTGTCTATATAGATTTTGTAATCTGTTGTAGCAGGCTCTTTTTATTTGATAAAACTTTTGTGTAATAGCTTAGGTGAAAGCCTATGGTGTTAATAGGTTAACCAAGCGACGCTTCTCCTTGTGTGAGATTCTAAATGTCTTGATTTTGAGTTTTCTGATCTCTGGCAAAAAGGGGTTGAGGTTAACTAGAACCTTTGGAAAATCTAGTGGGATAAAGGTTAGATCTAGGTGTTGATCTATTTCCTTGTATTGTTGGTTTGTCTCTTACTTACCCTTGAAAAGAGATAACATAGTGGAGGATCTCAAGATGCGTCTTGGGGAGTGGATCTAGGCGAGTTAGTGCGGAACCACTATAAATCTCTGTATAAATCTCTGTGTTTATCTTCTTTTATTTTCTGAAGTTCTGCTTGATTATATTCTATTTACACAACTGTTAATCTATTTAGAAATGCAAAGTTATTAATGAGTTCTGATTCTAAATGTGAATAACCTTTATCTTTGTGGAACTTTAGAACTCTGAATTTCTTTATTGTGATTATACCAAGTTTTAATTTGTCCTTCCATATTCTGTAATTCACAACATGAATTATAATCAATTTTCTAATCATGCTTAAAGCTTTGTGAACTAGTTCTAAAATGCAATAACTATTTTTCACAGAGTCTTTCTAAAGTAGTAATAAGCTTTGTGAAGCTGTTATAATCGTAATAGCTGTTCTTCACAGAGTCTTTCTAAAATTGCTTAAGCTTTGTGAAGCTATTCTAATCGCAATAGTTGTTCTTCATAGAGTCTTTCTAAACTTGCTTAAGCTTTGTGAAGTAGTTCTAAATGTAATAACTAGCAATAACTATCATTTCACAGAGTTATTCTAAAATTGCTTAAGCTTTGTGAAGCAGTTCTAAATTGCAATAAATTGTTCTTCCAGAGTCTTTCTAATCTTGAAATAAGCTTTTGTGAGGAAGTTCTAAACTTGATAACTATCTCTCCACACAAATTGCTTTCTAATTCCGCTGCAATAGATTCTGATTTTTGTTTTTGAAAGTTAAATTTTTAGAAAAACCCAATGTCACACCCCCCTCTTGAGTTGTGCCATATATAACGGGACCCACATTTATTTATTAAGTCTTTACTTCATTTTTTTTTCTCTCAAAGTTAATATAGTTTTGTTAAGATGTTTTTAGTGTAGTCAGAGCCTCCATTTCAACAATTGAACCTTGACTTTCTCAAAGCTATTTTATTTCAGAACTATTACTTCCACTTTTTTCAAACAAAAAAACCACTGCAATATCACTGAATTTTTTTTACTTTATTCCTTTGGTTAAATATTGATGGATGTCTTCTGGTCTTTCTAATATATTATTCCTTTGGTTAAATATTGATGAATGATGCTTTTAACCAGAAGACCAGAAGACCAGAAGACCAGAAGAAAGACATCCATCATTCATCAATAATTTTCTAATATATTAGAAAGACCAGAAGACATCCATCAATATTTAACCAAAGGAATAATATAAAAAAAATTCATTGATATTGCAGTGATTTTTTTGTCTAAAAAAAGTGGAAGTAATAGTTCTGAAATAAAACAGCTTTATAAAACAGCTTTGAGAAAGTCAATGTTCAATTGTTGAAATGGAGGCTCTGACTACACTAAAAACATCTTAACAAAACTATTAACCTTGAGAGAAACAAAATTGAAGTAACAAAACTATTAACCTTGAGAGAAACAAAATTGAAGTAAGACGATAATAAATAAAACACAGCTAAAAAATCCAGAATCCATACCAAGTTGGTTCTAAGAACACAGAAGAAGAACTGCAATTTTTTTCAACTTTTGTTATACAATCACGAAAATCATTTTTCCACCTTACTTTAAAAATTTAGTATATTTACAATAACCTCCACCCAGCTTTGAACTTGGAAGATCTGGCTCCTTTAATACACACATTTACACTTTCAAATTTTCATTGATAAACATTATCAAGATAGATGTATCAAACTAATGGGCATGAATGAGAAAATATAACACAAAGCCAGAGGCTTGAAAGCATAGTCCTTCTTGGAACTCCATGTCCTCCATAAATCTCCATTTTACTCTATTTTACTTTTTATACAAAGAAAATCTCTGTTTTACCGTTATATAAAGGAAATTTTTGAAAGACCACACAAAGGACGCATCACATGTACAAAAAGCCACAATATAGTTAATCCACAAAATTGAATACAACAATGAACATGAAAAATATATATACCTTGAATGTAACAATGAACATGAAAAATATATATACCGTCCCCTTCAGCAAATACAACAGTAATAACTACACTTAGAAATTCCACCTGTTAGCCCATCTATTGCTCTCCATCCAAAAGCCAAAATACAGTAATGGAGCAAAGCAAAAGTTCACCCATTATCATCACGAGTTTATATATCATTCAAGGATAAAACTTAATCTTGGCAAAACCTGGAATTGCCAAGGCATTCTATGCAACTGAGCATCCATAGACCCTCACAATGCAAAGCATGAATGTAAAATGACTAGAAACACAGCGATGGAATATATAGTTTAATTCAATATTCAAAAATGACTAGAAACATATTTAGATGACTAGAAACACAACGATGGAAACAACAAAGGAATGATCCTAGATCCAAAAATTAAGCATCTCTTCTTTTATGTTTAATTCAATATTGTTATGTCTTTTATTCATAAATAAAATATATAGTTTCATTTGTTTAGCATTTTAAAGAAATTGTTGTAAAATGGAGTTTATTTTCTTATGAGCAGAAGGTGGGATATCCAAATGACAATAGGGTTGTTAAGAATACAAGGGTAAATAATTTGTCTTTTCCTTATCTTAAAGTACTTAATCTGATTTTTAGTTATTTTCATAATTTCTCTGTATCTCTCCATTATTTTCACTCTGTATCTCTCCATTATTTTCATTAATTCTAGGTTGATCATTTGGCCAAGTTGGGACATGCCATCCCTTCTTCTTTATTCATTTGGGAAGCTAGTCCTAATTCCTTATCCTTAATTTTTTAGGTTGATGTTTGTAGCATTGGCTTTTTGAGATAGGTTTTTGCTTCTTGTTCTGCTCTTCTTTTGCCACACACAAAAAAATAATAATAATTACATTATTAATTTTGGAAATAATTCCTTACTAGTTAAATCAACGTATATATTATCAATAATACCCTTTAAATAATTTATAATTTTATGCCATTTCTTTTTAAAGGATAAATTTGATAAACTAATAGAAAATATAAAAGATTCTTCTTAAATCTTGTGGGAAAGTGAAATGGGTGTATAATTATGGCCCTAGCAGTATGAGATTTGTATTCTAGGGAAAATTTTAGGTAGTTTTGTTTATGGATTAAATTAACGAGAATAAGAATTTTTATTAAAATTAGGATATGTTTGGCCATAAATTGACAAAAAAAAAAGGTAGGAATACTTTGTAAAGAATGTTTACTGTAGTTGATTTGGTGAATAAACGTGACTATAACCCGGTTTTACATCCATCACCGGAGGAAACGGAACATGCCAAACGACAACATTTTCAACTATCATGCACTTCCTCCTAGCTCTACTTCCAGGTTACAATTCGATTTTCTCTTTCGTGGAAAGAGCAGTCCACAATCACTCAAACAGACTCCATAACTGAAGAGAAACTCGCACAGAAGAGAGAGAACAAATTAAGAAGAGAGAGAAACAAATATGGTAGGGGCATTATCTGGGAACAAGAGTTAATGGAGATAGTGCAAGAAGCACGACATAGTGTGGAAAAGAATAAAACTCACTACTACTCGTAAAGCCAACGCCAAGAAGCGACTCCTTAGGGTTTGGCAGGTATCTATCTATCTTTCAAACAATTATTTATTAGAAATTGCATTTTTTACTTATCTATTGCCAGGGTTCGATATGAATTGGAATTTTGTTTTTAGTATAACTTTGAGCTTTATGCAATTGTAAGATAACTATTGTTAGGCATTCAATTACTAATGTGTTTGGTATCTTTAACAATTGTGGTCAAGGGCAAAATTTTAGGGGAAAATTTTTCTGGGTGTTGGGTTTTATGTTCAGATTGGTACTTTGTCATTAAACTTCAGGATTGAAGTATTCTACCCCAACCGGGTTTGGTTCGGCCTGACTCAACTCGACTCTATGAACTGACTCGACTCGGTAGGATGTCACATGCCCTCTTGTTGACAATCACTGATGGTCACAGTCACAGTGAGTTTGTTGTGATAGGCATTTGTATGGGTAGCTAGCGTTTCTCATCCTTTGGTCTAGAAAGCTTTTTTTTGAGGTGAATATCCCATTGCCACGTTGTCTGAGAAAACTTCTAGATTCTATATATATTTTCCAAGGATTCTTTGTACTTTTACATTTTCTTTCATAACGTAGCCTTTCCTTCCTTTTGTACTTCAGTTTCTCTTTGTAGTTTTACTAAAAACTATGCATTAAAGTTGTCATTAAAGTTGTTTAAGGTAAAGGAAAAATGGTTGAGACGTCATTTTGTATTCATGCTTTGCATTGTGAGGGTCTATGGATGCTCAGTTGCATGGATTGCCTTGGCAATTCCAGGTTTTGCCAAGATTAAGTTTTGTCCTTGAGTGATATACAAACTCGTGATGATAATGGGTGAACTTTTGCCTTGCTCCATTACTGTATTTTGGCTTTTGGATGGAGAGAAATAGATGGGCCAACAGGGGTAACTTCTCAGTGTAGTTACTACTGTTGTATTTGCTGTAGGGGACGGTATTTATATTTTTCATGTTCATTGTTGGATTCAAGGTATATATATTTTTCATGTTCATTGTTATATTAAATTTTGTGGATTAACTATATTGTGGCTTTTTGTACATGTGATGCGTCCTTTGCGTGCTCTTTCAAAAATTTCCTTTATATAACGGTAAAACAGAGATTTTCTTTGTATAAAAAGTAAAATAGAGTAAAATGGAGAATTATGGAGGACATGGAATTCCAAGAAGGACTATGCTTTCAAGCCTTTGGCTTTGTGTTATATTTTCTCACTCATGCCCATTAGTTTGATACATCTATCTTGATAATGTTTATCAATAAAAATTTGAAAGTGTAATTGTGGGTGTTAAAGGAGCCAGATCTTTCAAGTTCAAAGCTGGGTGTAGGTTATTGTAAATATACTAAATTTTTAAAGTAAGGTGGAAAAATGATTTTCGTGATTGTATAACAAAAGTTGAAAAAAAATTGCAGTTCTTCTTCTGTGTTTTGTTTGTTTTTTAGAAGCCAACTTGGGTATGGATTCCTGGATTTTAGCTGTGGTTTCATTTTATTATCGTCTTTACTTCAATTTTTTTTCTCTCAAGGTTAATATTTTTGTTAAAGATGTTTTTAGTGTAGTCAGAGCTCATTTCAAACAATTGAAACCTTGACTTCTCAAAGCTATTTTTCTTTCAGAACTATTACTTCCACTTTTTCAGACAAAAAAACCACTGCAATATGACTGCATTTTTTTATATTAATTTCCTTTGGTTAAATAACTTTGGTTAAATATTGATGGATGTCTTCTGGTCTTTCTAATATAATTTTTTAAGCATCATTCATATCTTGTGCTTCTCTCATTCTCTTGTAGAATGAAGATGTCTTGAGGGCGTGTGCTGAACCAACACCTTCAAAAACTGAGGCTGATGTGGCTAGAGTTGCTGAGAAAGATGGCATCGACACCCAAACTTAAACTACAAAATGAATGAGAATCATAATCAAGGATGTCTTTTGATTGCAAATTTGAAGCCAGTTTTTATGTCTGTCTGGTATTATTTGGTATTATTTATGTTTTAGGCTCTGATTTTAGTTCATATATCACACCAGTGTAAAATTGTTTCTAGATTTGTAAGATTATTTTTATCAAAGTTGGATTTTTAGTTTTTCGCACTCGAATACAAAGTTATGTTACACTTTTGCATGTTGTTGTCATGTGAGGTCTGGACCATGACATTATTCTTATGTTGCTTGCTTTCTTGCTTAATATTCCTTTTAGATCACTTCTAACTTTTCTTTACATTTAATATTCCTTTTAGATCACTTCTAACTTTTCTTTACATGCAAAAGGAGTTGTTTGGGAGACTTGTGCCAACCTTGAGGTCTCAAATGTAGTTAAAATAAGGCATGCTTTCCCTTTTGTTGTTTACATGTTGGATTTAGTGTACCAGATGACAATAAAGTTTATTTGCAGAATGTAACTTACGAAAATATTTTGAAAACATTTTGCGACTTGCAAATGGAAACTTTTTAGGGATGATATTGATGACATTTTCAGAATCCTTGTGAGGTTCTATCAGCTCTTATTCTTTGACCCAAGACTGAACTTGTACTTGTGTGGCCACGGCCCGTGGGTTTTCATAGTCTAACTGGTGGTTCAGATGTGTTAAGTGCTAGTAATCAACATGTTATGGGAACTTAACGGCAAAAGGCTAATTAATAACTCTTAAGACTTCCTGATACTTAGGTTTTGTTTGACAATAATTTTTTAAATAACTCTTGTCAAAATATTAAATACTATTTTTTCATAGTATTTGGTAACATAATGTTTAAATTAATTTTCAGAGATTAAGGTAACATTTTATGAAAAATTATTCAAACAGAATTTTTATTGTTTTATAAAAAGCTAGTGCATAGAGAATAATCCGCACTCACAACCTTATTACAACTAGGTGCAACTAAAAGGCTTATTAGTTTAGAAAATATTTACCTACATCCCGCGTATAAGTCTGCTCCATACATTGAAACAATTAAAACAATAACTTTTTTTATTCAAACAAAAGAATAAAAAAGTAACAATTTCTTGCAAACTCATTTTTTGATTGACTTGGTTATGATTCATCTTCAATATTAAGCATTTATTCGGCAAAATTAGCTATTTTTATTAGCTATTAGCTATTTTAATACCGTTTAGCTATTACCTGTTTGTAGCTTTTTATAAAACGATAAAAATTCTGTTTGAATAACTTTTCATAAAATACTATCTTAATCAATGAAAACCAATTTAAACATTATATTACCAAACACTATGAAAAAATAATATTTAATATTTTGACAGGAGTTATTTAAAAAATTATTGTCAAACAAAAAAAATTATTGTCAACAAAATCGCAAAATTAGCTATTTTTACTTAGGCTTAGCTATTAGCTATTTTAATACCGTTTAGCTATTACCTGTTTGTAGCTTTTTATAAAACGATAAAAATTCTGTTTGAATAACTTTTCATAAAATACTATCTTAATCAATGAAAACCAATTTAAACATTATATTACCAAACACTATGAAAAAATAATATTTAATATTTTGACAGGAGTTATTTAAAAAATTATTGTCAAACAAAACCTAATTGACGGGAAGTCTTAAGAGTTATTAATTAGTCTTTCGCCGTTTAGTTCCCATAAGATGTTTATTAATAGCACTTAACACATCCGAACCACCAGTAAGACTATGAAAACCCACGGGCGTGGCCACACAAGTACAAGTTCAGTCTTGGGTCAAAGAATAAGAGCTGATAGAACGTCACAAGGATTCTGGAAAATGTCATCAATATGGATTCTGGAAAATGTCATCAATATCATCCCTAAAAAGTTTCCATTTGCAAGTCGCAAAATGTTTTCAAAATATTTTCGTCAAGTTACATTCTGCAAATAAACTTTATTGTCATCTGGTACACTAAATCCAACATCTAAACAACAAAAGGGAGAGCATGCCTTATTTTAACTACATTTGAGACCTCAAGGTTTGCACAAGTCTCCCAAACAACTCTTTTTGCATGTAAAGAGAAGTTAGAAGTGATCTAAAAGGAATATTAAGCAAGAAAGCAAGCAACATAAGAATAATGCCATGGTCCAGACCTCACATGACAACAACACGCAAAAAGGTAACATAACTTTGTATTCAAGTGCAAAAAACTAAAAATCCAACTTTGATAAAAATAATCTTACAAATCTAGAAACAATTTTACACTGGTGTGATATATGAACTAAAATCAGAGACTAAAACATAAATAATACCAGACAGACACAAAAACTGGCTTCAAATTTGCAATCAAAAGACATCCTAGATTATGATTCTCACTCATTTTGCAGGTTAAGTTTGGGTGTCGACGCCATCTTTCTCAACAACTCCAGCCACATCAGCCTTAGTTATTGAAGGTGGTGGTTCAGCACACGCCCTCAAGACAGCTTCATTCTACAAGAGAATGAGAGAAGCACAAGATATGAATGATGCTTAAAAAAATATATTAGAAAGACCAGAAGACATCCATCAATATTTAACCAAAGGGATAATATAAAAAAAATTCAGTAATATTGCAGTGCTTTTTTTGTCTGAAAAAAGTGAAAGTAATAGTTCTGAAATAAAACAGCTTTGAGAAAGTCAAGGTTCAATTGTTGAAATGGAGGCTCTGACTACACTAAAAACATCTTAACAAAACTATTAACCTTGAGAGAAACAAAATTGAAGTAAGACAATAATAAATAAAACACAGCTAAAAAATCCAATAAATAAAAACACAGTAAAAAATCAGAATCCATACCAAGTTGGATCTAAAAAACACAGAAGAAAAGAAGAACTGCAATTTTTTTCAACTTTTGTTATACAATCACGAAAATCATTTTTCCAACTTACTTTAAAAATTTAGTATATTTACAATAACCTCCACCCAGCTTTGAACTTGAAAGATCTGGCTCCTTTAACACCCACAATTACACTTTGAAATTTTCATTGATAAACATTATCAAGATAGATGTATCAAACTAATGGGCATAAATGAGAAAATATAACACAAAGCAAAGGCTTGAAAGCATTATTTTACTTTTTATACAAAGAAAATCTCTGTTTTACCGTTATATAAAGGAAATTTTTGAAAGAGCACACAAAGGACGCATCACATGTACAAAAAGCCACAATATAGTTAATCCACAAAATTGAATACAACAATGAACATGAAAAATATATATACCTTGAATGCAACAATGAACATGAAAAATATATATACCGTCCCCTACAGCAAATACAACAGTAATAACTACACTGAGAAGTTCCACCTGCTGGCCCATCTATTTCTCTCCTTCCAAAAGCCAAAATACAATAATGGAGCAAGCAAAGCAAAAGTTCACCCATTATCATCATGAGTTTGTATATCACTCAAGGACAAAACTTAATCTTGGCAAAACCTGGAATTGCCAAGGCAATCCACGCAACTGAGCATGCGAAGCATGAATACAAAATGACCTCTCAACTATTTTTCCTTTACCTTAAACAACTTTAATGCATAGTTTTTAGTAAAACTACAAAGAAAAACTGAAGTACAAAAGGAAGGAAAGGCTACATTATGAAGGAAAATGTAAAAGTATGAAGAATCCATGGAAAATATATATAGAATCCAGAAGTTTTCTCAGACAACGTGGCAACGGGATATTCACCTAAAAAAAAAAAGCTTTCTAGACCAAAGCATGAGAAACGCTAACTACCCATACAAAATGCCTATCCTATCACAACACACTCACTGTGACTGTGACCGTCAGTGCGTCAGTGATTGTCCAACAAAAGAGGGCATAATACAAGTACACAGAGAAAAAAAAAAAACCATTATTCCCACTTCAATCCTGAAGTTTAATGACAAAGTACCAATCTGAGCATAAAACCCAACACCCAGAAAAATTTTCCCCTAAAAATTTACCCTTGACCACAATTGTTAAAGACACCAAACACATTAGTAATTGAATGCCTAACAATAGCTATCTTACAATTGCATAAAGCTTAAAGTTATACCAAAAACGAACCTGGCAATAGATAAGTAAAAAATGCAATTTCTAATAAATAATTGGTTGAAAGATAGAAAGATACCTGCCAGACCCTAAGGAGTCGCTTCTTGGCGTTGGCTTTCCGGGTAGTAGTGAGTTTTATTCTTTTCCACACTAGACCTCCCGAGTCGTGCTTCTTCACTATCTCTTCTTCACTATCTCCATTACTCTTGTTCCCCAGAATGCCCCTACCATATTTGTTCTCTCTCTTCTGTGCGAGTTTCCCTTCAGCTATGGAGTCTGTTTGAGTGATTGTGGACTGCTCTTTCCACGAAAGAGAAAAGCAAATTGTAACCTAGAAGTAGAGCTAGGAGGAAGTGCACGCTAGTTGAAAACGTTGTCGTTTGGCATGTTCCGTTTCCTCCGCTGATGGAATATAAGACTGGGTTATTGTCACGTTTATCAACATTAATTCATACATTTTTCTTTAATTCCATAAATCATAATTTATTTCCTAACAATTTAATTAAATAATTTAAACTTAACCCAAAATTGATAAAATTCAAAATTAAACTAATCAAGATTAACTAAAATTAATTTAATAAATAAATTTCATTCAAGATGTTAAATTAACTAAAAATTACCAAAAATATAATTTTTTGTCGAATTTCACTAAAGATCGGGGATTCACCGTGCCGGATCGGAGAGCAGGTGGAGGCTGGTGGCCCGTAGGTCGACTGACAGTGGCAGAGGGAGGGCGCGATGAAGCTTAACAGACCCGTCTGGTGGTCGGAGGCCGCTTGGAGCAGCGGCGGAGCTGCTGGCGCGCTGCCAAGGCGTCAGTGTGGCGCACGAGCTGGAGGAGCTTCGATCGGACAGCGGAAGCTGTGCTGCGCTGCGCGATCGGCCCGAGATGAAAGATCTGGCCGAGGATGAAGAGGAGCTGCTGGCGGAGCTGCTGCGATGTCGAGCTGCAGCAAGGGCGGTGGCGGAGTGGCGGTGACGTGCGACTCTGCTGCTCGCCTCAGCTTGTGTCCCGCCCAGAGCCAGACGCAAGGAGAGGAAGAAGGAAAGAAAAGAAAGAAAAGAAAGAAGGAAGGAGGAGATGAAGGAGAAGGAGGTGGCGTCAGTAGGGTGTCGCTAGTGGACTGGAGGCGCAGAGGGTGTGAGGGTGAGCGTGGAGATAAAAGATGAAATTGTTTCTAGATGGTTTGGGCTGGTTCGATTCCGGTTCGATTCAGCCCAAATCTTGGTTTTCGTTTAATTTTTGATTTGTCAACGGTTCTTGAGTTCGGTTTATCCCTGTACAAATTATGAATTTGTATCTAAATAATTGGACAGATTTCCAGGCTATCGGTTTATTAAATTAAATTGAAAAATCATTGAAAATAAAAATTTGAGTTGTTTCACTACTGCCATCACAATTTAAATTCACCCAATCCTCTTGAGCTTTAACCGAAGCCATACAAAACTGCCTACTAACTCTAGCCGAACCAACAGGAGTAGAAAAATTCATCATATCCAAAGCTACTTTAAAAACACAACGTTTAAAAAACACAACGATTAAAGCAGAAACATCAATAAGTTCATTCTTGAAAAACATTACATACAAGTTCCTCGCTTTTCAAATCCACCAAATGGCAGCTAAAAATAAATGATGTGAGGAGATACCAAAGGCATGTGCAAGGATAAATTTAAACGCAGCCACATCACGATATCATCCACGCCAAAAGAATTAGGAGGCAAACTTCACTGCTGTCCCCATGCCTGCACTCCAACACAATCGCGAAAAAGATACAATAGAGGCTCCTTATCCATAGAACATAAACTACATAGACTAGAAAGAGTCATACCTCTTTGAAACTGTAAAAAATTAGTCGGCAAGCGGCTATGCAAAATCAAAATTAGCCAAAGCAAATGTCTAAATTTAGGCAAACCATCAACAAACCAAATCTATGAGAAAGAAACAAAATCAATACCAACATGCATCTCCTACAATAATAAAGATAAATAGGCTGCTTTAACAGAAAACTCACCATTAAAAGAAAAATTTCACAAGATGGAATCATGAACAAAAGCAATCAAAGGAAGAAGAACTGCATAAATTAAGTACTTAATATCATCAGAAAGACAAATACGTAACACTTAAAGATCCCAAGAACCGTTATGAATAAGATCCTACCCATAGGCAAAAACAGACCCTAAGATGCTCCTTACCCCCAAAAATAGACCCTACCAAATCCCCCTACCAAATCCACCAAAGGACCCATAGGTAACCAAGAATCATACCATAAATTGATTTGTTGACCACCCCCTACCAGCCAAGAAACATGAGACTGAAGCTGCTGGAAACTACGAACAATCTCCTTCCAAGTACAAGAGTCATAACCTCGCAGGATCGAAGGAAAAGAGCAACCATGACAATATTCATGAGTCAAAACCTGAACCTAAAGAGCAGTGTCATGCATAAAAAGATACACACTCTATTAATATATTTTTCAATAGTGATAATAATTTTGAGAATTTAACTAATTATATTAAAATAAGATATTAAGTATTTTTATTTTATGTTTATGATTTATTATAAATAATTATTTATATGTTTAATTTATTTGGAAATATTAATATATTTTATACTATTTAGTATATTTGTGTCCTAAGCTTGTGGATGTCCTATATTTTTAAAAATTAGTATTTTTATTTTATGTTTATGATTTATTATAAATAATTATTTATTTATTTGAAATATTAATATATTATACTTATTTAGTATATTGTGTCCTAAGCTTGTGGATGTCCTATTATTTTAAAAATTATCATATAGCGTACATTTTCGTATCTCGTATCCGTATAACCTAACTTCTGGTATATAAGACTACTCCATACACCAAATTAATCAATCAAAGTTTTTTTATTACCAAGAAAAAATTAAGTATTACCAAGAAAAAATTAAGTGTTTTTTTAAAATTTATTTTTGTGTCTTTTTTTTTTATTAACGAATGATCAGAAAGAATAAGAAGGAATTAGATTTTTTTGGGAAAAAATTTATGTTACTTTTTTTTGTTTTTGAATATAAAAGAAAAATAAAGTTAATAGAGAAAAGAAAATGCTTAGAATAAAGAATTGAGATTAGAAGCCAATTTTTGCAATAATCAATTTTCGTCAAAGCATAATTTAAATTGGAGGAAAAGTTTATTGGATTAAAAAACTTATGAACAAGGAATAAAAACATTAGGCATGTCCAATTCGTTGATAATTGACATTTTCGGAACTAAATTTAAGAAAAAAATAAGAATGAACTAAATTTTATTTCGGAAAAATATGTTACTTATTTTTTTTGGATATAAAAGAAAATTAAATTAATTTTTCCTACAAATTTAGTGTTATAGTTTTTTTATTTTCCTTTTAATTTGAAGAGAAAATTATCGAAATTCTTCTCTTATATTTCTTTCTTATTTCCAAATAAAATAGTTTTTGCTCATTAATATTAATTTAGTTTTATTTTCTTTCTTTTATATGCCTTTATCTGAAAATATAAAACAACTTATCTTTTTGTAAATGCTGTCATTACAACTTGTTTTCTTACAACTATGTTAAATAATTTCTCTCCATACACTTGACAATTTGAGAGAGTTACACTTGCATGTCATTTAAGATAGACTTCTCCACTTTTATATATTATATAGATTTTCTAAAACATTTATGCATTTAACACATATATTTTATTTAGCATATATTTTATTTTTTTAAAAAGTGTATAATATCTAACATTTACATTTATAAATCAAATATAAATTTTTTATAACATAATTATGAAAATAAAAAAATAATAAAACATTTAATATTATCCCTCCAACTTGGATTGCCTTTCTTTCTCCTTCATATGTTTGGCTCCTCATAGTCTATTGATAATCTATATATGCTCTATGTTAAAATCAATGTCACTAGTGGTAGCTGAATTTAAAGAGTGAGCAATTTATTGCGTACAAGCTTCAATAATAATTTAAAAATACTCCAACTTGTGTAATAACAAAATACTTTAATTATTTTTCAGTGTACTACCGTTCTTTTTATATTTCTTTTTGCCTTTTTACATGAATATTATTTTTTAAATTTTATTGTCCCAATTTTGCCACAGCCTTATTATCTTTTCATTTTCTCCTTTTTTTTTAAAGAAGAAAATCTTAAAATAATTATTTTAATTATTTTAATATTTTTAAATATTGCAAGCTTAGTGTGTTAATTTTGTCAAAATAAAAAAGCCTATGTATTATACCATATGGCATTCCGGTGTCCAAATTTAGCAAAATCAACCAAAGATATTTTATTTTTACACAAATACAAGTGGGAGTATTTTTAAATAGCAATGAAGTCTAGAAAGCGCAGAGTGATGAGAGTACTTTTAAATAGAACACCCTTTAAGTTCAGATATCACTAACGAAATTAATACATACCATGTAAGTTGTAGTTCAGGATGATATGAAGTTAACTGAAATCAAAATTTGAAGTAATTAAATAGAATTTATGTATAAATAATTTTCTTAGATTGCGAAAAAATTGTGAAGCAACACGAGAAAAAGAAAATGCAGAATTTTTGTGAAAATGGAAATGGAATGACTAGACATTCATTGCATGCATCTCTTTGTGGTCTCCGCACAGAAAACTATCAAAATGTTTGGATTTGATTTTTTTTTTTTTTTTTTAAATATCATTTTCCTTTTATATATAAAAAAGAAAGGCTAGCAAACTCTTGATGAATCTACTGAACCAATTATAAATAATATTTTAATTCAATCGAATTTAGTTTTTCCTATAAACCGGAAAAAATTAGTAAAAGTAATAATTTGGTATCTATAAATGAACCCCTAGAGCCTCGCGCTAGTGTAAATGTAATGACTTTCCTTTCCAGTGCCTGTGGGTCCTATAGCTCTTAAGTTTCTTCTTCTTTCTTCTTAAAAGAAGAGCCAGAAGAACAAACAAAACAAAAGAGTTCACAGTTCACACCCTAATCTTACAAAAGTTTTCTATTCTATTTCTCATTCCAAGGCTTTCCGCTATATATGTCTTGTCTGCCACAAGATGGAAAAGCTTTAACCCTTCAGTCATGCTTCCTCTTAAGACATATTAGCCGAAATGCTCTCACCTACTTCTTCTTTTTTAGTCTTCATTAATAATTATCAGTCTCTCAATCTTGTGTTTGATGCCTGTCCCCACAATTTGAATTAACGTCTCTATGGGTAATACCCTTTTTTGAGAAATTCAATAGTATGTTCTACTACCATCTTCCATGGAATGTCTAACCTAAACAACAAAGTGAAGGAGATTCAGGTCATTTCCTAAACAAAAGTTCACTCCATAGCAGCTCCTAAAGGAGAAAAGGCAGAGATCAAAAAGCATTAAAAGAATCAAATTCAAGTACAAATTAGACTTATACTAGGCCTCATTATCTCTAATGGATGCTCTTAAAGCCATATTTCTCTCCTTGATCATGTTACAAATATGCAAGATTACTGCCATTAATGTCACTGATGAGGAATGGAAAACTGCTACTGCAACTTACACCAAAGAAAAAGATGGCTCAATCACAATAGGTAACTTTCCTAACCACTGGCCCTTGTAAATGGGCTTCATGTTATATAAACAAGTCTCAGTTTTAATTGGTAGAGCAATAAAAAGGCAAACATTGTATATTTCGGTCCAGTTAAACGGCATTGTTTGGTCTTACAGAAGGAGCTTGTGGGTATGGGGATCTTCATAAAGCCAGTTATGGTAAGTTTAGTGCTGGACTAAGTACCACGTTATTCAACAAAGGGAGTACCTGTGGAGCTTGCTTTGAGGTTAGATGTGTCGACCATATCCTGTGGTGTCTTCAGGGTAGCCCTTCTATCATTCTCACTGCCACAGATTTCTGCCCTCCAAATTACGGGCTTTCATCAGATTATGGTGGCTGGTGCAATTTCCCCAAAGAACATTTCGAGATGTCTGAGGCAGCATTTGCTGAAATTGCAGAAAGAAAAGCTGATATTATTCCAGTCCAATACAGGAGGTATAGGGATACAAATAATGTGCAAAATAACATTCTTTTAGATTTTCCGAAACCATGATTTTCCAAAAGCAATTTTTTTTTTTCAGAAAAAAGAAAGGCAAAAAGAAGATCAAAATGCAATCTTGAAGTGCAGTTCCAAACTCAATCCTAATATTTATGCAAATTTTGAGCAGGATAAAGTGTGAGAGAAAAGGTGGGCTGAGATTCACAGTGAGTGGGAGTTCTCACTTCTATCAAGTCCTCATCACCAATGTAGGCTTAGATGGTGAAGTAGTTGCTGTGAAAGTGAAGGGATCAAAAACAGGGTGGATACCTATGGCAAGAAACTGGGGACAGAATTGGCAATCCAATGTCAACCTTAGTGGACAGCCTCTTTCTTTTGAAGTCACTACTAGCAGCGGAAGAACACTCACATCTTACAATGTTGCACCAGCAAATTGGCAATTTGGTCAGACATTTGAGGGCAAACAATTCTAGCATAAGAGCATCAAAGCTTGATTTGAAATGTGGCAACCAACCTGAAAATGTCAGGCACTGGTGGAGGGTTTAGCAGCAGTAATGCAGTATTGAATATCTCCAGTCATGTTCACACCACCATTAGTTATGTAACTCAAAAATTCTAGCTATGCCATAAAGGCAGTCCTTGGTCAAAAAGGGTGAGAAAGTTATAGAGAAAGGTTGAGAAAAATAAGAAAGCAGGTCCCAGTTTTGTGTCTTTACCCGACATTATTTAGTAAAAGTAAACTGATAGACATGTGTAATTATTAAAACTTTGAAGAATCTATACGCACCCACAGAGAACCAAAAAAAAAAAAAAAAGGAATACAAAAATGCAAACTTACCTTCAGTTTTCCAGGCCATATGAAATTTTCAGTTATGGGACTTCACATTTTATTTCAAAAAGTGAAATGTTGAGATAATAAAGGGAAAAAAAAACTTGGAATGACAACGGGGCATGGTAATACTTCGTCAGGGAATAAGAGGCGTAGATTGGATTGGGATCAGGGTCGGACAAATTGTTATCCCTAAAAAAATTTATCGTTAAACTATCCATTGAATAATTCAATTAAATGTTTTTTTTTTTTTTTTGCAGTGCTGAAGATTTTATTTAAATTCTAATTTCTAAATTATCAACAAATGATAAAAAAATCAAAGAATAAGAAAAATTATTAATAAAAAAAAAAAAGTCACTCACCGTTACTTGCAAGTGAGCCACATAAGCTAGAAGAAATCCTAATGGCACACTAACCACATAATAGCAGCAAATATTGACACAAGCCACAGTATCTTGTCTACCAGCGCCAACAGCAATGCTTGAAAAATAAAATTATAAAATACTTTTACACTTGAAAATGTGCACACCTAACCACATAATAGCAGCAAATATTGACACAAGCCACAGTATCTTGTCTACCAGCGCCAAACAAGCAAACCAATGCTTTGAAAAATAAATTATAAAATACTTTACACTGAAATAAATAAATAAATATATAATATATTATATATATATATATATATGTCTGTATGTATTAATTAAGAAAGTAATTAAAAGGAACGAAATTCATACCTGAAAGTACTGTCTGGACACTTGTTTAGCAGAACAGATATATGTCTGTATGTATGATTAAGAAAGTAATTAAAGAACGAAATTCATACCTGAAAGTACTGTCTGGACACTGTTTAGCAGAACAGAGAAAGCAAGAACAACATGAGGCTTGAAACAGTTTCTGAAACTTCCTCTTCATTACTAAATAAGCAAGCAATTTGATGGCCAAACACCAAACACAGAATCCAAAAGAATATTACAATGGACATTGAAGTGCTCAATGTGACTTTCATGGAAAATTTTGCAGCTTTAGCATTTCCTCTTCCCAAGTCATTTGCAACCCTCACACTGTAGACAAGAAAAATCTCTCTCTCGTGTTATATTATTATGTTCTTTTTTTTTTTCAGGTTAAATGTAAATAAAAAAACAATTACTTAAGTTAGATCATTAATTAAGGTCTCTAAAGCTTGTTTTCCCTTATTGCTGCCAAGAAGCCAACACATAAGCTTCATTTCTGAAAAAAAGGAATACATACAGCAAACATGTTTTTGTGCCTATATTTATATCTTGAATTGGTACATATTTATTGAAGACGCTGTTCCCTGATGCTTTTTGTTATTCTGGAAAGTATATGGTAAAGCTAGTGGATAAATTAAGTTTGTGATTTCAACCATCTCACATGCTTGATCAATAATCTAGCAAACTCTACACTCTCAAAAGTAGACAGATTATTGAATACACAAGGCTACTTATCCAACGAGGAATAAGTGCCAATCACATGTAATGAACCATCTTCAAATCACGGTGTAAACGTAATTGATTATCACATTTTTTCAAAAGAACAAAAACATACAAGTCACTCTTCTTACCTGCAAATTAAAAGATTAAAAATCTAAAACCAACCTTAACAGGGAAAATTAGAAGCTTATAGTCACTATAAACAATGATGGCATAAAAGAATAAATGTGGCAATGATTCTTACGAGTCATTTACATGCTTACAACGAAGCAAGGGCTTACAGCATTTAAAAGCCATAAGGTTGTTGTGTAAAACACCACCAACATGAACAGGTATTGCAATAAGCAATCCCACTGACTCTCTTAAATCCCACTAGCTCAGGGGGGGTTCAACGACACTCCATGAGATACATTAAAAGTTGTTACACGTGAAGGAATGTAGAGGTGACTTTTTATCCATCATCAAGGATGGAACAATAAATTAATTCAATTAGCCATTTAATCTCCATCTCACTGTCATCTCATCCTCAGCCTCATCCTCCAATAAAAATTCCAAAGATTCACCATAATATTTTTGGGCATCCTGCCTTAAAATAGCTGAAGCACTAGATTCACCAATTGATTCTAAACCATTGATGAGCGTTCTGAAGGTAGACCTATCAGGTTCATATCCAACGGCTTTCATGAAATCATAGCATTCCATTGCCAGTCTAGTGAGGTTAAAACTTACCAACGTTGTCAAAAGAGCACCAAATGCCTCAGTTTCAACCACCAAATTATTTTCTGATTTCAAGTATGCGCAAAGAAGTTGAACCTGCTCCAAATGCCCATTACTAGCCATTACTTTAATCATATCATTATACAAAGAGGGCTGGGGCTTATACCAGTACTCTTTCCGAATATCTTCAAAAACCTGTGCCAGGCAATATCAAGCAACAGCAATTGCGCCGCAGGAGAGGCACAAGGAGAAAATGGTTAAAGAGTATCCAAATGCAGAAGACAATATATACACAATACAGTACCTTACTGATAATAATTCCATGGTCATTCATGATTTTAACAAGTTGAAAAATATGCCACTTCAAGTGGCAAAACCAAACCAGTACAGAAATGGCAGGATATATAAATAATAACTAAAACTGAAAATTCTTCAAATAAAGATCCTGTTCATGCAGTTTTTACCTTTGATTTGAGAAATAGCAAAACTAGCATCTAACAAACCAATACCCTAGAAATCAAATTTTATACCATTGATTTGAAATCAAATATAAGATCGTTAATCCCTAGACTTGATAGATTATAATATATAACTATCGAATTAGAGATTAATCATAAATTAAAAGAATATAAGGATTAAGTTTAGTCGAAAACCTGGAGAGCCAAAAGGCAATGATTCTGGCGGAGGAGTTCACGGAGAACCGCTAACATATCAAGCTTCAACAATCGACTGAATTTGGAACGGAAAACATGACGCAAGGAGTCGCCGTCGTTGGTGCTGCTATTTTTGTTGTTGTTGTTGTTGTCGTTGTAATAGGCTCTTTTCAAGGCTTGCACAGATTGAATAGCTTCGATACTGACATTCCTCCCTTTCTGCAAAGGCTTGTCTTGTCTGCCTCTAGCATTCACTGTCAGTATCAGTCTTCCTTCTAATTCAAATGATTTAGGTTTTGATTTTGATAAAAATTTAGGGAATGGAATGGCTGTTTTTACTGATGAATTCACCAGAGGGGGTGATATCATCTTCTTCTTGCTCTTGCTTCTGTATTTTTGGATTAGCCTTTTCAGCGTCTCAAGCTTTGGATATTTTTTTTCCTGTTGAAGGTTTTTTAAAGTTACAAATTGATATTTATACACCATAAAGTGTGAACTCGCCAATTTCAGCTCCCTCCAGTGAAATTAACCCCTGCTATTTGAAAAAGGTTAAACCTGCAAAATTATCCCGTTTTCAAATATAATTAGTGTTAGAATGTACACGATACGCAGAATAATATTAAATAATAAGATAATTTTTTATAATATCATTTAAAAATAATAAAATTGAATAATAAAATAATTGTGAAATGAATTATAAAATTGTGTATCATTGAGATATATTGAAAAAGTTGCAATATTAATATGTGCTTTCTTAAATATCCAGTAAAACCTTTCAGCAAGGTATACAATAGTAAAAATTATACATAGTATGATATGCATTAGAAAATATACACATACTATTCTTGCAAATGATAGCAAGACTTATAACAGTGTCATTTTTCATTCTTATTTTCGTCTCATCTTAATAGATAATTTTTATAAAAATTTGACAACATACTTTACAAAGAGAAAGTTCTATTTTTAATAATATATATACATCTCTCTCTCTCTCTCTCTCTCTCTCTCTCTCTCTCTCTAAAATTTTGGACAAACCATACTTTACAAAGAGGAAAAGTTCTATTTTGTTTAATATATATATTTTTTACATCTCTCTCTCTCTCTCTCTCTCTCTCTCCTCTCTCTCTAATATATATATATATAGTATATATATATTATTTAATATCTATTTTTTAATATCATATATATTTAATATCTATTTTTTAATATCCATGTTGAGGAATGAAAATACACATTGATATACACAACTAATAAATTACTTGCATGAACTTTTTTTTTTCATTTTTCATTTATTTTTCTAACATTTGTAATTTTATAATCCAAAATATTGCCAATTGACAAATTGTGCTACTTACATTTGGCTTTTATATAAGGCAAGTTACTCTCATTTTATTTTATTTTTTTCATTTTCTATTTATTCTTCTAACATCTATCATTCTATAATCCAAAATATTGCCAAGTAGCAAATTACACTTGGCTTCCATATGAGACAAATTACTCTCGTTTTATATATTATATAGATATACTAACTGCATGCTTGTGCTATGCACAATTTAATATTTCACTTTTTATTAAAATTAGTTTTAAATATTTATATAATTTATTTGTAAATAAATAATTTTACAACTTATAATATTTAAATTTAGGCCTAATGACTAAAAGAAATCTGAACTTTAACCTTTTTAATAATTTTGGCCTATTCTTTTAATTGCTACGATTGACACCACGAAGTAATTTTTTCTTAACAATTGTGACTTCCGTCTGTTAACTACTATGATGATGTGGCTTTTAGTGGGACCCTGATTATGACATGTCACTTGCTGACTGTAAATTTATAAGATATAATTGTTAAAAGAATTTGCCAAAATTGTTAAAAAGACCAAAATTCAGGATTTTTTTAAGTCAATTTCAAAAAAAAAAAAAACGAGTTTTTTTAGTCATTCGAAATTGTCAACACTCATGTAATAATTAAATCTTAAAGAAAATCTAAAAATTCAATTAAAATATCAACATAGTAAGAGAGGAAAACACAAATGTTGTATAATTAATCAATTTTAAATCCGATTTAATTCCAAAAGTAATAGTATTATTTGTAGGAACCTCTTCAACAACATTATTGCTTTACTCATACTTGTTCTTTTCTTTAGAATGATCAATATAAAATACCTTTACACTAATATTTCTTGAAAAATTTATATATGAATGTAAATTTTTATCAATCTTTCGTTATTGAAATTTATTATATTCTAATTGTAAAGTTTAGCACCTTTCAAATTTTCAAGTTATAATCTCCTTTTCAATTTTTTTTCCTTTATTTTGTGTCATATAATTATTATTTTCAATTAATTATCATTAAAATGAAATAACTTTTTTTTGCGTGACATTGATTGTTTCTCATTAGTTATTAAAATATATCATTTAAAATAAAAAATTTATAATTAAAATTTATAAAATATTTAACTTAGTTATTTAAACTATTTTTATATCTCATTTTAAAAATAAAAATTTATAATTAAAATTTTATAAAATATTAACTTATTTATTAAATTTAAATTTGAATATTACAAGTTATAAATAATTATTGATATTA
Source organism: Jatropha curcas (assembly GCF_014843425.1). The sequence goes on from NW_023591102.1 coordinate 566,822, forward strand.
TATATATATATATACTATATATATATATATATTATATATTATATTATACTATATTTAGAAATTAATCTTTAATATAAAAAAAATCTTGAATATATTAGAAATTAATTTTAATAAAAAAACTTGAATCTATTAATAAATTGTACATGCACTTACCGCTAGACTATGACTTGATGTGCATGTAATAATCTTAACTAAAATTGGTAAACTAACAAAGTTTAGCTTAAAGACTTAAAAAAACCCTAAACTTTGGCATTTTTAATAATTTTAGCTAATTCTTTTAACAATTATACCTTGTAAATTTAAGGTCAATAAGTGACATGTCATGACGAATGTCCTGTTAATAGCCTCATCGGCACAGTAGTAACAGTTGATGGACAGAGGACACAATTATTAAAAAAAAAATTACTTCGCGATATCAATTGTAGCAATTAAAAGCAATTAAAAGAATTAACCAAAATTGTTAAAAAGAACAAAATTTATATTTTTTTAGTCATTAGGCCTTAGATTTATTTAATAAATATATTTAGATATTTTGTAAATTTTAGTTATGATATTGAACCATTTTTTATCTATAAATGATACTTTTTTTTCTTGCTATAAAATTGTTTTCCTATGAAATTATATAAATAATTATAAAAAATGAAAAACAGTTGAATCAAGTTTACTTTTAGTCGAATCGCAATCCAATCATCAAATTGGTAAGAGAAGTAAATGAAAGTGGAACCTAATTTTATTTACACATCAGCAATTAAAAAAAAAAAAAAAAAAAAACTTCAGTTAGTCAAATTTCAACCCATCTTCTATCAACGAGCATAAGGAAAGAAACTCAGAGCATGTATGTTAATCAAAGTCCAAAGCTCACATTTCTTTTATTAATAATTATTCTTGTAGTTTCTTTTCAAAAAAAAAAAAAAAAAAAAAAAAAATCAATTTTCAAGTTTTCGGCCAATGTCCACCAAACTGCCAAGCGAAAAAAAAAAAAAAAAAAAAAAAAAAAATCAATTTTCAAGTTTTTGCAATGTCCACAAACTGCCAAGCGAAGAACATGGGAAAGCAAAAAACTTTTGTTCCCACTTTTCGTGGCATTTCTCTGCTAAAGTTTGTAAAGGATCGAGCAAAGCTTACAGACTCATCAAACAATTTTTAAAGGACCAAAGCCACTTCATAACTGATGATTCTTCAGCAATATCTCAGTGAAAATAAAGATGTGTAATTGAAAACAGAGATTTCTGGAATGCTCTGTTTTTCTTTAATTTTTCTGGGAATGCTCTGTTTCATTAATTGCAAACAAAAAATTAGATTGAATTGATCCACAAACTGGAAAAACCCTTCTCCCAGCGATAACAGAAATGGAGCCCCAGAACCTGAAAACAAAATGCATATGCAAATATAAACAGAAAGAAAGAGACTCAGATCTAGTACAAACATTCATTTTGGTTGGTGTCGTTGAACTCCAAAAGCCCTATCAATCATGTCATCAAAGCTGTCCTCTCTCGATCTCGAATGCATCGCTTTCGATTCTGCTGTTGCATTCATCTCCATCGCTGAGTCCGACTCCGTGATGGATGGAGTTTGGTGGCGACCCACGAAAGGGTTATCAGTTAGAGAGAGAAAGCTTTGTCGAGGATAAGAAAACAACAAAACCATCGCCATTTTTTTTCTTTTAAAATTGCCTATGTGTAAGTGAGATGGGTTCCATTTTTATTTAATTATCCTACTCAGCTTTTTTATAATATACGCGCGGTTATTAGTGTGGAAAAACGTGAATAGGTGTTTTATTGGTGTAAAATTTTTAAATTCATGTGCATAACTGGTGCTCATAAAGTAGAGGATGTCCTAAGATTAAATTGCGAAAGTTCAACGGGCAAACTATGTATTTGGCCTAAATTTTTTTGACGCAAATCTATTGGGAATAATAACATCCAACTTCAAATTTGAATTATTCAAATGTTTTTAATTTTTGAATGTTATTCTAGTTTCCCAAAAATTTAAAAAAAAATGATTATGATAGTTGTCAAATTTTCTTGTTATGATTGATTTGTTATTTTTTCTTTCTAAATATGCTTGTTCGAATTCAAACAAAATCGAGTAGCCACTATGTTCTCTCCTTCCTCTTTGCTTGTTTCTTCTTTAGTTTTTTGTTGTGCATTTTAACCTTTAAACTCTTTCAATATTTTAAACCCTTTTCACCCTTTAAATTATTATTCTTAAAAGACTTTGAGTAAGAAATCAAAACCATTTCAAAATAAATAACTTTCTTTTAAATCTTATTTTGTTAAAAATGATGAGGACAAAATCTTTCTTTAAATACTCCTCAAATCTTTGTTGGTGAAAACTATCTAAGTTTGTCAGTGAAATATAATCATATCTTCAAGCATATGATCTTTGGGAAGTTGTTCCTAAAGAGATGCCAGTAGCACCTCTTCCTAACAATCCTACTCTTGCTCAAATTAAAGCCCACACAAATGAGAAAACCAAAAGATACAAAGCCAAAACCCTTATCCAAAATTGTGTTGCAATCAATTTTTTTCCAAAAATCATGACGTGCTAAATAGCAAAGCAATCTTGGGATAAGCTTAAAGTGGAGTATCAAGGAGTGATAGAATTAGACATATCCAAATTTTAAACAGATTCTTATCCATGTAGGACAATGAAACTATTACTTAGTATTCTGACATAATTTTTTCTTTTGTTAACAATATTAGATTTCTTGGTGGAGATTTTCTCGATAGTAGAATTGTTGAAAAAGTTCTTATGACACTTCCAGAGAGATTTGAATATAATATCTCTTCTCTAAAATAATATAAAGATCTCATTTTGATTTCTCACGCAGAATGAATTGTTGCGTGTTGTTGAAGCTTAAGAATAAAAAAGAGCTTTGAGAGATAAAGTCCATGTTGCAGTTATTGAAGGTGCATTTCTTGGACAAAATACAAGAGGCAATAAGATAAAATACGCACTTGGACAAATAGACCTAATGTTATTTGCAGAATTTACAAACAAATAGGTCATGTTATAAAAGTGTGCAAAACCAAGAAGAATGATCAAAACAATGAACAAGCACAAATTGTGGGTGCTGAAACTCAGGAGGAGTATATTTTTTAAGAAAAGATTTTTTTGGTGTTTCATCTAGATGTTAAGGAGGAGTGTTGAGAATATAACTTCTTGATTTTTCAAGTTATGAGTTACGTCATCATTGGATTGATTCTAATACAGCCTGAGAGATTTAGAATTTAAATTACTCAGTCGTAAAATAATTCATAATTATATTATTTACGTGTGATTTTGTCACGACCCATTTCCGTGGGCCTGAAACGACCCGAAAATTTAATTTCGTAGAATTTTCATTTAAAAACTAAATTTTTTATTTCAACCAATGAGATTATACCAGCTAGTATTTTATTTAAAAACTAAATTTTTTATTTCAACCAATTTGAGATTATACCAGCTAGTATTTTATTATTGCTAAACTTGACCCGTAAACCAATTTCGATTTTTCGAAAAACCAAGGTCGAAAAACTTCGGAAAAACCAAACAAAATGAGCCAAATCATAGGAATTTAGACCAAACCGGTTCGAATCGAATCCGAAATGGTCTAGGAAGCTTTAGAATTCCTCCTTTCTTTTCTTTTTCTTTTTTTTTCTTTTCTTCTTTCTTCCAGCAGCCGATCTTCCAGCAGCGCCGACCTCCACCCCTCCCGCTTTCCTTTCGCTTTTTCCGGTCACCTGAAGCCAGCGCCGTTCCCATCGCCTCCCGCCGCTGTTCCCAGTGCCGTTCTTTTTCTCCCTCACCTCTGTTGTCTCAGGCTAGCGCGGCTGTCGCAGGAAGCCTGCGATTCGTTCGATCGGGAAGTTGCATTGCAACTCTCTCTGATTTTTCCGGCGACTCGAGTGCAAACGGTCAACTCCAATCTCTCTCTAGTCGACGGTGAAGCTCTAGCTCTCTTTCCCGCCGTGCTCTATCCTTCTCGTTCCGGCTAGCGCAGCAAACTAAGGAGCTGCGAGGTCTTAGGCGATCGGGACAGTCGACTCGCCGATCTTCTTTGCTATTTCCGGCGAAACCAGTCAAGGCTGGCTGTGGTTTACACCTTTTAACACCTTTGGCGACTCCACCGGGCTACTGTCTTCATCAACCGGCAGGGGCAAATGTAGATAGCTGGAGCTGTTTTTCCGGTCAATCCTAACCGGAAAATTCATTTTTCCGACGCTAATTGTTTTAACTAGGTAATTAATTTTCTAACCATTTATAATATGTTTATAGATCCTTCAAAATTTTATTTAGGGTATCATGAATTTAAATAATATGGGTATAGGAATGTACATTGGGTATAGGAATGTACATTTCTAGCTACTGCCTGTGTTTTGCTCAGGAATTATATAAGCATAGCTACTTAGGAATTATTATTTGAGTTTCTTGATGAAGTTGAGTGGGTTATTATGGTTAACAGTTTTGGTCTAGGAATGAGAAATCTAGCTATTATCTATACATGTTAGCTTAGAATTTTTAAGAGACATTGCTAGCTATAATATAATGTATAAATGTAGTATAATTCCTAAGTATAAGCATAGCATAAATTTTACAACAATTATATTATTAATACTTGAGCTAAGGACGGTTAGTACTCGATAATATTATTCTTGCTAGATAAACAATTTGATCATGGATTTGCCTTAATTAAAATGGAAATGGTAGAGGTATACCAAAATGGAGGAAAATGAAGCTTTAATTGTAAACTGAAGGTTCTTACCTATATGAGACAATCTTATTTAGTGTACAGCAGGGTTTTGGCGAAAAGGAAAGTAGAAAACTTTGGATAGGCAGCGGCCATTTCAGGCTTTTCCTTGAGTTTTTTTGCTTTGGATATGAATTTATATGTTGTTGTTAAGTAAATTTTTGATGGGAAATGAGTTAGTTGTTACTGTGTATAAGTTTAAGTCAAATTGAAGCTATTTCTCTTGGTGGGCAGCCAGCTATTTCAGGAGACGGTGTGCCCTTTTAAATATTACTAACGTTAGAAAAGTATACAATATTATATTGATTTTTAATTTAGGTTAGGGCATTGATTTTTAGTGGCTAGTTGTAGAATTTAAATCTTATCGAATGCAAGTTTTATTTTATAAAGTGTTACATTTATTTTGATAAATTAGTTGGAGGACAATTAATAAAATCGCATTGGAACATTTGGAAGGTTGATTATAATTTGCTAGATTTATTTAGGGGACGATTGATCATAACTTGTTACTGAAAAGTGAAGGATAGGGACTTAAATTGTTGATGGCCCGACGGAATGGGCTGTGTACATTGATTGATAAAATATATTATAATTATTGCGATATTTTGAGCAGGTAGATAGTCCAATTTTTAGGGGAGGTGCTGCCGAAATTCCTTTAGAACTTTAAACTAGTGTTAATTAATAAAATAATTAAAAAAGTTTATTATAGATTAATTTTATAACCTAATGCATAATAAATGGAGTTGCTCTAATTTAGATTAATTCTATAACTTGTTATTTAATAAATAAAGTGCTCTGGTTATTTTATTATTATCATGATTATTCAATTATTTATTTATTTCATCATTGTTGTTTATTGTTAATTTTTTTATTTGTTATTTAGTTATTTGCATTTGAGAATGGATGTCCAATTGTTCATTGCATTACGATGTTCAACTGATCAATATGTCTGCATCTGATTGCAATGTTTGATTAATTGTGTTGTGATAATGATATTCTTTGTTTGTGTGGAATTGGGATGAAGTGGGTCACCATGGGTTTGTGAGACTGTTACTGTTATATGGATCCTGATTCTAATTTCTGTTAGCCGGGTAAATGGGATGACCGTCGGTCGGGAAAATGGGAGATCGGCGCCCCCTTGTGCACCTGATGATATAGATTATATGGAAATTCACAGGATGGCTGAGGGCTAGTCAAGTGAGGATTAGACCGGTCGGCCATGTATGGGGTGGCCTCCTGTTGTGAAAGCACTGATGATCTAGAATGATAATCTAGATTGGATGGAGACCACCGGGTTGCCTCCTGTTGATATGGAAAAGAAACGAGAGACTGGAAAAACAATGAGAGGACTGGTCAGTGAGCATTAGACCAGTTGGCCGTATGGGGGATCGGCTCCCTAGTGCACATGTACGAGAGGGCGAGCCATGTGTGAGGACGGCTCGTTTGGGTTTCAAGTGGTGCCACTGACTAATTACCACTTGCTTGATTACTTGAAAGTGACATTACGTGTGAGTGCTGGTATGTGTAATTTGTGTGACTGGCTGCGTGAGCATATAACTAGTCGGATGACTAGATTGAAATGTTTACATATTTGTGTGACTGCGTGTGTTGTGCAATAATTTTATTACTCCTTAGAAAACTACATCATGTCTTGTTGATTTTTCAGGAAGTAAGTTTTCCTTTAATTCGATTTAGGGCTATTTTCTTCGCGCGTAGGCAATTTCGGCGCAGGGCAATAGAGAAATTTTTCCTAGTTCCATAATTATTTTACTATGTAATTATGTGTATACCAAACTATGTATACCAAAGGACGAGGAGGCCATCAAATGAAAGAGGAAGAAGAGAGGAGTCATTTGGTACTCACCTTGCGCTCTAGACTTGCCTGAAACGGCGTGAATCGCCGGAAAAAAGGTGTCGCTATGGTGCCAAAACTTCAAGCTCTTTCCTTTCAAAATAGATGCAGTTTCAGTTCAAGTCAAAGCCATATTCTTCTTCCTTGCGTTGAGTTGATGTTTTTAGAGTATTCATTTGCCGGATTTGGTGACCGGAGGAAGGAGATCGAAGGAGAGGGAGGAGGAGGAGGAGGTCGTGCAACTGGAGAAGGAGAAGGAAGAAAAGAAAAAGAAAAGAAAAGAAATGGGCAGGTCCGGTTCGATTCGAACCGGTTCTGTCCGATTCAGTGATTTGGTCTCATTTCATTTGGTTTATGAGTTTTTCGCTCGGTTTTCCGATTATTCGTGTGGTTTCGACACAGTTAATTTGATTTTTAGGTCCGATTTAATTTATTTAATTATTTAGTTGGGTCATAAAACATCTCTTCAAGTTACGTTAATTTACTTTCTAATAGTACAATAAATAATAATAACAATAAATTTAGGATAATTAGTTTATATCGTAGAGTTCCATTTTATTTCATTGAAATTTCCGAACATTCTGTTTTTGGGCTTGGGCCCAATTCAAATTTGGGCTCAAGTTAGAAATGCTAGGTCTTCACAACCCATACTATATTAAAAAAAATCGGATTTTTGATTTAATAAAAATTCTAAAGTTTTGAAAATAAAAATTCGGGGTATTACAATCTCCCCCCCTTATGACAATTCGTCCTCGAATTGAATCTAGTGTGAAAGAATAAGAATGGATGCATGGGAAATTTTAAAGTTATATGAAATTGCTTCCAATACCAAGGAGACAGCTCAAGAGCGAAATACAGGTCAAGGAAACGAAGTGAGTGGGGTACTCTGATTGTACTTGTACCGCTAATCATAATATGTAGAATAAAATTTCGTTCAAGCTATATAGTTACCGATTGCTATAGGGAATCTCCACACTTCTTTCTATTTAATCGTCGTCCTTACGTCTAACACTTATTCCTTAAATTATCTTATCATTTATCATTAAAAGTTGACTTTCATAATAACCTCTCATTTCGCTTATGGTGCCTTCATTCATCTTAAGGATATTGAAGCATACTTATTAGGTATTCCTTTCACTTAGTTTCTTTATACTACGAAGCATGATTTTCCACAGCTTATCCGATCACTATTGTTTCAATCTAATATTTATTCTTTCAATAACAGTTTTCAATAACAGTTCTTAAGTCCCGACCTAACGCTGTCTTACAATTCCAATATCACATCATTTAAGCCGACATCACTAACTCAATTTCATTCACCCAACTCTGCGTCAACTAAATAATTTATTCGTTTCCGTATGAAGGTTCAGTTCATACATGAATTATGAAATAATAGTAAGACCCTAATTCATACTTATAATACATAAGCTAATTGTTTGATTTTATTTTATTTTTTTTTTCCAAGTTGTAATATATAGTATCAATTTATCTATCTCATCCTTTCTTATTTATGCCTAGCAAGGCATTTATAATGTCCTTAAATTTATCCATTCAATCTTATCGACTCTAGTTTCTCAGGTTAGCACAAGTTAGCACAAGGCCACCTGGTGTTATTATCTTAACCTCAACTAATATCAACTAATACCTGCACATTTCACTAATTTAACAACTATTTTCGAACTTTCCTCTTGAAGTTTAATTGTTTAATACATTTATGGGTTGTTTACATCTATTACTGTTATCATTTTCAGATAGCCCTCTGATCAATTTAAGTCAAAGCATTGTCTCACAAAAGGGTCAACGTCGAATTTTTTTTTCTTTACCGACAACTATCCTGTCAGGATTTAAATAAATAAATTTTAATATTTATCGAAGAGTCTGAAGAGATTAATTGCTGCGTGTTTAAATTTAAATATCGAGTCCCTCTAGCTCTGCTGTGTCACAATTCATTATAATCTAAAAGGCAGGCATATACTTCAAAATTTTCAATTCTAATGTATTCTATCTCTAACGTATCAACGAGATATTTAGGTTCTATTTCAATAAATTCATTTATATTAATAGTCTACAACACTAAGCTTCTCATATTAGTGAATTTCATCAGTTGGGATGTACTAACTAAAGTTTGTAAGTAATTCCACATTCTCCTTTATTAATATTCTCAATACACATTAGTATTCCATCCATTTGATTTGTTAGTTTCCATCGTTTAATCCAAAATTCGACTAATGAGTTAGCAACTACCGATAGGCTTGACCATTCTATGGTGTAACTGACTATTTAAAAATTTTAAAATAGCTTTTCCTTTTCACTTTTTAAAAGATCAGCATGTCACTCCACATATAACTTTTGAAATTCTTTTCATAGAAATTTGGCATTCACCTTTCATTTCCTGTTAAAAAACCAATAATCAATTGGTAATATAAAATATTTTCATTAAAGAATTATTTTCATAAAGTTTGAAAATCATTACTCAGTGTATTTTCTAAAAACCCTTTTGTATTTAACAAAAATGAATTGTCTATCTCCACGAGGACAATCCTCAAATCATCTAATTCCAATTTATTGTTACATATTTCATCGCTAAATGATCCTCTTAAACCAAGAATACTCTAATCTCCATCATTACTATTCCTTTCGCTATTATTAGCCTCTCAAGTAGATTGGTCCACACCTTAAATCTTAAATTTTCCCAAAAGTTATTTTCAGTAATGATTTATATTTATATTATTATTTTGTCTTTATTTATTTAGTTATTTATTTTATCATCATTTTTTTTTATATATGTATATTTCTTACATCTGAATAATTGACCATATGATCATCATCGGCTTGTCTACGATTTAACATCCCCTAGTCTTATCCAAATTCTTTAGCCTTTTGATTCATTTTAATCTTTCTTTTATCCTTCATATCTCCTTAGTGTACCCAACCTCATTTAAGTCTTATCCATAAAAGAGTTTAATTATGGATACATGAATCGTAAAACCATCATTCTCCATCATTCTACACAAAATTTAATTCCATCCTAAAGTCATTGCTTCTTAGATTCCCTTATTCTGATTTTTCAATCTCTACTTAATTATTATAAGTTATCTTTGACCTTTATCCCTTTCCAAATGCTATTAAAATATTTATTTCATTTAGCACCTCAATCTACTTGCGTACTTAATTCTTTAAAGCAGGTTTTATATAAGTTGCTTATACTTAACTTAGATTAATAAATAGTATTAGTCATTTCTACGTTAACTCCCTACCTAGATACATCAAATTCCCTTAAGTTAGTAAGTTTTCCTACAGCATCTACGTTCCTTTCCCCATTCATTCCCCATTTGTGTTTTTTTTTTTTTGTTAGATTATACCAACTATCACTTAGTTACACATTAGTTCCATAAATCTATTATCGATTCAATCTAATTGCTCATTTTATCATAATAGATTCCTAATTAGTTCATGGTTTGTAATTTCTTCTATTAACTATTAATCAATCTTTTCCATATTAATCAAATGTTAAATCCAAACTTTTACCCAATTTTCACTAGCCACTTGTAATTCTACTACAAACACTAAAATTTTACCCTTCACACTAATTTCTCCAAAGGAAAATTTACACGCTTCTTTATTATGTAAACATTATTTTATACTGTTTTAGGTAATTTGACCTATCCAATTAACATTACGTTCTTCACATTCAATCACATAATTAATTTATCTTTTTCTTTTATATTGTTTTCAATACTCCCTTTAAATTCTACATGTCGAGATTCACCTCAATTAATACTTTTAATTATTTTTAGATACAATTTATCGTTCCTACATCTGTTGACGCGTGTTTTTTATGCCCTGCCTGATCCAATGATGATACGAGGATGACGGGTTCATTATCATCTAAAAGTCTTTTAATCCAAGGATTTAAAGATTTCTTGTCTATTATGATTATTTGTCTTAGATCCTCCTTTCCTAACCCTTGATTTAATGTAAATTACAATTTCCACGTTTGCATCCCTATTCATGACCCGATAAAATAATATCATTTTAAGATTCGAAAATTTTGGGGCGTTACATTATCAGTATTAATTTCTATAGGCCTAATTTAGTCCTCAGGATAGACAATATGATAAAAATTAATCAAACATGCAATCATTGTAATTAATTTAAATTCTAAAATCATCAGATAAATTTTTGACATGCCGACAAAACAAGAAAACTAAACAATTAATTGCAACTTCAAAACAATTTCTAGTAAGCAAATAATAAAACATTTTTTTTCTCAACTTCAAATAAACTCACTTTCTTACAGTCTTTAAAACTCCGAATTCTTTTCTAAACAATTTCAAATAATTTTCGAAGCAGTGTCTCTTGTCGAATCAAGGTGTACTGGATGATCAGGCCATTACACCAATTTCCAACTGATCTTCTGCTTCAAAATAGATGGAGGGGATTTAGCAAAACTCAATATTTATTTTATAAACGTCGGTTACCCAGACCCTTTTTATAGTTTACTATTCTTTATGTACCTTCAGTTCTCATCCTAAGTTTCATATAGATTTCCTTCCATCCTCGTGCACGATGCGTCCACCGGCACTAAAATGGCTAAGAATGGAATTCAATCCCAACTACAGCTCCTTTTTGGTTACCCGGCGATCCCAACATAGGAGTTCTCTCTTATTTAATTTCCTATGTTTGCCGCAAATTGATCTCCTAAGGCCCAACTTTATGCTCTGATACCCAACTTTTGTCACGAACCATTTCGCGTGGGCCCGGACCGGCACTAGGACTTGGTGGGCTTAAAGGCCCCGAAGCCGTAGTAAGCCTAACTTATTTAAATCTCACATTCTAGTTCATAAATTATGGCATTTCAGGCCTAAAAACATATTCAGGCCCATTAACTTATTATACATATGCACCCAAAATACAGTTCATATATTTAATATGGACTTTTATTATTTATTTACAACCCAATTGGAATACAATTGCGGAACTCTACCTTTATATTTACATCGTTATTTCTATCATTAACAGTCTTCTACAATAAGTGTCAACTCCATAGGGCTTTCCTTTCTTTCTATTACTTGAAAAAAATAGTAGGCAGGGGTGAGCGCCAAACTCAATGAGTAGGGTTAGAGAACCCTCTCACCCCACACAATTACACAGATGCTAAAATATTTTTATCCGGTTACCGTTTAGTTATATGATCATGCAGTTTGTCACACAAATGGCAATACAACAGCAATCACAAGTATTATCACCTTCATATAATCACATCACGTCACTCACGTGGAAATTAGTCCAGCTGGAGTCACCGAACCCCGTGAGCCCGTCTCACACATGGCCCATCCTCTCACCGGTGTGCACCAGGGAGCGATCCATACTGCCGAACCGTCCTAAACCTCACTTGACCAAGCCCTCGTCATTTGTTTTTTCCATTCTTCTTTCTTTTTTCATACCACAGGAGGCACCCGGTGGTTCTCCATTCCAATCTAGATCATCAAGCGCTCACAAGGCAGGCCACCTCTGCGGGCTGGCAATCAAATCTAGACTGTCCGGTGCGCAACGACCGAGAGAGCCAACACCGTGGTTAACGGTAACGTACGTAGGTGCACACGGGCGCCGATTCCCATTTACCCGGCTAACGGTTAATGGATCCATATAACGTAACGGTATATAACGGTAACGGTAAATCGGATCCATATAACGGTAACGGTCTCACAAACCCATGGTGGGACCCACTTTCCTCATCCCAATTCCACACAAGCAAAGCACAGCAATATCACATCACAGCGAATCAAGCAATACAAATAGTGCAGCACGATATGGCAATTCAACAAAATAATGCATGATAACATTTAGCCGTGAATGCATGAATGCAGGTGGATGATACTAGTTATCTAACACTACTCACAGTTCTTTATTGTCCTTTAAAAGGACTGCCTTTTTTAGCCACATGCTTCCAGCTTTTGTCCTCGCATTTTGTATTTTATAAGCCTTTGTATTTTATAAACCTTTAAAATAAACAAGAAAATTCTAAATAAGAATTTTAATTCAAAAACTTATATTTCACATTCGTTTATTTATTTTGGCTACCAGTCATTTAATTCACTTGTTATATAGCATATATATTTAGGTTCTCTCATTTATATAAATAACTATTCTAATTTATAACCTTTAGATAAAATCTCTAATTATTCGGTGAGAAATATTGTATAATGATAATTCTAATATTGTATAATATTTCTTAATACTTCAAATTTTTGTCGTCACTACTTCTTAAGAATATAACTAATTTAATTCTTCATTAAGTCTTCATTAGTGTTTTATTAAAAAAATGCGACAGCATTTGCCTCTAAATACTGGACCATCCAAATTTTCAAATTTTCACAAATCCACACCACAGCCCATCTATCGAGCAAGATTTCATATCCCACTAATCCCGTCCGCCATAAATCCATCATTTATTCTTCACTTAATTCACATAATCCATTATAATTAATTGTTTATAACTAATTTATTTTGTTAATAAAATTTCCTAAATTTATTATTGCTAGGATATATATATATATATATATATTTTTAAATATTTAATTTATTTATTAAATACTTTAATTAAGTTTCATTAATTAATATAAATTCAGAATTTATTCATAAAATTGCGGATTAAGCTTTGAGTGTACCGATTTAAAATCAGATTTCATTTCGTGTTTCCGCGCGAAGAGGAGAGCATTCTGTCCCTTGGAAGTCTCGCCGGAGTCTCGCCGGCCGGTCGCGGATCCGCCGCTGCGGCCACCGTGCACGGTGGCCGGAAAATTTAACCTTCACCAAAATTGACAAACATACATCATTTATTCGTTTTCGATGAGAGGATCGCTAATATGTGTTTCAAATCAAGTGTGGGTGTGAACCTATTTGGCCGGAAATTGATCGGAAAGGTTCGGTGATACCCATTTTGGGTTTTCCGATTCCGGCCATTACAGTCGACGAGGAGGCCATCAAATGAAAGAAGAAGAAGAGAGGAGTCATTTGGTACTCACCTTGAGCCCTAGGCTTGCCTGAAACGGCGTGAATCGCCGGAAAAAGGGTGTCCAAAACTTCAAACTCTTACCCTTCAAAATAGACACAATTTCAATTCAAATCTACGCTATAATCTTCATCCTTGCGTTGAGTAGATGTTTTTAGAGTATTCATTTGCCGAATTTGGTGTGGCCGGAGGACGGAGATCGAAGGAGAGGGAGGAGGAGGGGGAGGTGACGCAACTGGAGAAGGAGAAGGAATAAACGAAGAGAAAGAGAAAGAAACAGAAAAGAAAAGAAATGGGCCGGTCCGATTCGATTCGAACCGGTTCGGTCCGATTCAGTGATTTGGTCTCATTTTGTTTGGTTTTTGAGTTTTTCGATCGATTTTCGGTTCGGTTTATCACAGTATTCGCACTAAAATATTAATATTAATTTCCAAGCTGTCGGTTCATTAAATTTAATTGGAAAATTTTTGAAAATAAAAATTCAGGGTAATAAAAATTCAGGGTATTACATTCACCGACTAGTTTTATTACTATTTAAATACTCCCCAGCATACATAGATTTAAAAATTATTTAAATGACCTTTTACCCTTCAAAACAGGTAGTAATTTTTTAAAAAACAATTAAATTTTAAGTTGAGATACAATTATACTTATTAACATTAAACTTTTTTATTTCCACCTAATAATAATATATAATAATATAATATTATAATTATTATATATATATATTATTATTATAATATCATATTATATAAAGGAGAAACATTATTTTTTTTTCCTATATGCTTAATGTGGTTACTTTCTTATGGAAAGTAAAAACTCCTAATATTTAATATTGTTGATTTTATCTTTTTTTGTTGAACTTTTTGAGCATTTTTCTTTTTTCTATTTCCACTTTTTCTCTTCCCATCATTTAATTTTTCAATAATTAATTGTCCTTTTCATTTTTATGAGTAACTAAATCATTTAATTATGGCAATATGAAAAATTAAAATATTTCAATTATAATTTTTTTAGATCTTCATATTTTATGTACCTATATATATATATATATATGTATTATTATTATATAATATATATTATTAGGTAATATATATAATATAGCTTTTAAATTCAAATTAAATATGGCTACTTATTGTTTTTGGTAGAAATCAAATATGTGAATAGAAAAACAATACAATGTCTAAATCTTTAAATTTTTCATAATTTACAAATATAAAATTTTTTTATGTAGTCTAAACTTCAAATCAAATATAGTATATTTAAAAATTAATAATTTAAAAAATGTTAAAAAAATCATGTGTTTCAAAAATACACATTATTTTTTATTTGTTTGGTAATGATTCTTAATTTTTGAGTAAATTATTAGGTACAAAGTTTATTTTTCTTCTCATGATAATTAACTTATCAACATTTGAGAATAGTCTCATACAGTTTAAAAATAATAAATTAAGATGAATAGTAGTCTTTTTTTTTTTTCTCTTTTGATTTGTTTGATTATTATGCTTAGTTTTTTTAGTAAATTATAAAGATAGAAAATTAATTTCTCTTCTTATGATAAGTTGAATATTTTCAAGTGGATAATATTTGATATCTTTAAATTTAATTTATTGTTTGTATGACTATATCAAATTTGTCATGAAAAAGGCTACCGAATTTATCATGAAAAAGACTACCTATGTGGCTACCGAATTTATCATGAAAAAGACTACCTATGTGGGTTTTCTTATTTTTAAGATTCAAAGAATTGGGTTAATGTGAAATTAGTGGTTTTAGCTTTTATTTTATTTTATTTTTTGATGATTGAGAATTCAAATACTTATATTGTCATATATAAATAGAAAGTTCAAAATTCTCTTCTAGTTCATTATTCTATTTTTCTTTTTTCTTTATTTTAAAATTTCTTTCCATTGTTGAAAGCTTAACTTAATAACTTTAACTTTTCAGTTTATTGCCGGTTGAAAGAAAAACATTATAGTATTTCATTGCTTTCTTTGAGTCGTTTACTTAGTTTTGTTTTTTCATTTTATATTTTGCTTAGCTTAGTTTATTTTATTTATTTTTACAAGGATTTAAATATTTGCAATTTCAAAGGATTTAAATATATTTTATGTAATGATGAATTAACTATTATATTTTAATAGATTTTTTAACTATATACTTCCCATTAGATAAATCTCTACAAAAATAAAAATTAAGTATTTATATTATTTTAAGTACCTATCAAGACTTTATATCTAATAATAATTTTAGTCACTTTTTGCCTAAAAAATGAATTTCTACAATTTACTCAACATATATATCTTACAATTGAAACGAAAAATATAATTATTATACAACCGTGTGAAGCACGGAGGACCGACTTGTTATAAATAATTTTCTCTGCTTTAATATACCATTAAAATTGAGAGAACGACATAAAATGGGTTTTAAGAAATTATATAAAATAAGTATTAATGTTAATACAGAGAACGTTAAAATTGAAAAATAATTAATATTCTTTAATCTTCTCAAACCACAAACAACTTTTGATAAAACAACTTTTAGAAAACAACAAATAAAAATTGAAAAATGGAATATACAACAAAAAAAAAAAATACTTCCTATGTCCTATATATATTGTCCTATATATATATATTATATATTATATATATACTATATTTATATATAATGCATAATTTGATTTTCACATAGATGAAGAAAAAAATTTAGTTAATATAGTGAAAATATATATGCATAATTTGATTTTCACATAGATGAAGAAAAATTAGTTAATATAGTTAAACTATATTTTTCATTTAGCTTTCTTCAAAACTATCCCTTTATAATATTAAATGATGTATGTACAATAGGAAATAAGGATGTATATTAAATAGGAGTACATTTAAGAAATTACATAGTAAATGATCTTTTAAAAAAGAAAATAGGACTACATTTTAGGACGGACGAAAAAGAAAAGTGAACCTATATATATGGGACGGATGGAGTCTTATAATAATTGTGAAATTAAAGGTGAAATAGAGATTATTTAGTCTCTTTTTCCTAAAATATAAATCATTTAATATTTTTTACGTAAATTAAGAAAACAATTAATTCTCTGAAATTATACCAAAACTAATGATAATTTGACCAAATTATCCGTTATAATAACTTGTGAAGGTAGTTGTTCTATCTAATGTAAATAAGGTTAATATTACAAAAAAAAAAAAAATTATTTCTTCTTAAAATAGTCAAAAACGACTTATATTTTTTGACAAAATAATAATCTAAAAATGACTCATATTTGGGACTGTGGAAGTATTTATTTACTTTATGCAAAGTTTATTTTAAATTAGAAGTGAAAACTAAAAATGTGAAAAATAAGTACTTTAGAAGTCTGAAAGTCAAAGAGTGAATGATAACAATAACAGTAATGATACTACTCTTTCCGTTCCAAAAAAAAAGTTTATCTTTCCTTTTTGCTTTGTTCTAAGATATAGTCAATTTTTTTTTTTTTTTTTTGCGTGATAGTTAATCTTTGAATTGTCTAATATAACCTTATTAAATTTTATCTTATTTTCGATAACCCTTATTAATTTTTAGTTATTATTTTCAATATAATAATTATTCATGTGTTATTTAAAATTGATATAATAGAAAAATTATATGAATAAAATTATCTTTTAATCATATTTCTTAATCTACGTGAAAGTAAAAAATTAACTATTTTTTGAGACGGAAGTAATTTGTGATGTACTCGGAAGAAGCCACAATTTGGACGTGTCAATTGGTAAAAATAGCCATAATTTAAATTCATAATTCAGAGACCGAATTGAATTGGGAACTGGGAGAAGAAAGAGAGAGAAAAGAGGGACAATAAAAGGGCATATAATTAATTTTATATTATTCATCTGCATGAAATGTGATTTTTATCCGACTCAACCAATTTTAATCAATTTAGTAATTGTATTTAATTGCAAAATTTTTTATGATGCAGACACAATTGTAAAAATTTTTCAGTTAGCCATTAAAATATAAAATTTTGAAACAAGTTGAGGCGCTATATTTGTAAGTATGTCATTTATCTTATCTCTCACCCAATTAACAATAATTTTCCCTACTTTAATCACCATAAAATCGAGAGAGAAAGAGAGAGAGGGGAACGATATAAAATGGGTTTTAAAAATTATAAAAAAAAAATTAATTGTATTTAGTAGAGACAGTACGTAGTAAAATTAAAAAAATAATTGATATTTTTTAATATTTTCAAAAAGATAAATAATTTATTTATTTTATACATTTTTTGCTTTTTATGGTTAATTAGCTATATGTGTGAATCAATACTAAAAGATGAAATAATCTTTTATAATATCATTCAAGAATAATAAAATTTGTATATTAAAATAATCGTAAAATGCATTATAAAATTGTATCTCGTTAAGATATGTTAAAAAAAAAAAAAATACAATGCTAAGATATATCTTCTTAAATATCATGCCAAGCCTTTTACGAAGGTATATAATAGTAAAAGTCATACATGGTATGATCTAGAGATGTCAAAATGGGTTGGCGTGTCAGGTTTGACATAGATTCACCTAACAAGCGACACAATTAGGGTTAATACGAACACGACTAATTTAATAATTGTGTTAAATTTATCGATACAAAAATTTGGCAGGTGACACGAATACGATATGTTTAATCCACTTAATATCATAAACAGGTTAAGTGGATTGTGTTGACCTATGTACAACCCGTGTAACCTGCTTAATACATAAATAGGTTAAGTGATCGTGTTAATTTGTATATGACCCACTTAACCTGCTTATAATATTTTTAAATTTTAGCCTATTTAACTTCAATCATATTTAAAAATACATTTTCATACATAAAATGCATAAATTCTTCACCTGCCACTTAACCTGCTTATAATATTTTTAAATTTTAGCCTATTTAACTTCAATCATATTTAAAAATACATTTTCATACATAAAATGCATAAATTCTTCAAGATTCGTAATTAAAATGAAAAAGCGATACAATAATAAAATTTAAATAGGTTTTTGTTGGAGTATTTTATCTAACAATAAATTACCTATTTACTAGTAAATAAACGGATAATTTGCTTAACCCGCATGTCAACCCACGACACGACACGTTTATATTCGTGTCATTTATGGGTAACTCATTTATGACACACAACCATTTATGACACGAACTCATTTTACCTCAATCCTAACCCATTTATTTCACGTGTTAAGCTAATTGTGTTCTCGTGTCATGACCATCTTGACACCCTAGTATGACCTGCATAAAAAAATATACACACAAAATTAATGAATTTTCTATAGTGATAATAATTTTGAAAATTTAACTAATTATATTGAAATAAGAAATTAGGTATTTTTTTATTTTATGTTTATGATTTATTATAAATTAATGGATTTATTATAAATTATTATTTATTTTATTTTGAAATATTTTATTATAAATTATTATTTATTTATTTGAAATATTAATGTATTATACTTATTTAGTATAGTATGTCCTAAGCGTATGAATGTCCTACTTTTTAAAAAATTATCTTATGGCGTATGTTCCCGTATCTCGTGTTCTGTGTCTGTGTAACTTAACTTCTGATATATGGGACTACTCCATACACCAAGCTAATCAACCAAGATTTTTTTTTATTACCAAGAAAAAATGAAGCGTTTTTTTTTTTTTTTAAATTTGTTTTTGTCTCTTTTTATTAATGAATGATTAGAAAAAAAAACAAGAAGGAATTAAATTTTTTTTCGGAAAAAATTTATGTTACTTATTTTTTTTATATAAAAGAAAAATAAAATTAATAGAGGAAAGAAAACATAGAGAGTAAAGAGTTGAGATTAGAAGCCAATTCATTCAATGATTAATTTTTGCTAAATGTCACGACCCATTTCTGTGGGCCGGACCAACACTAGGACCTGGGTGGGCTTAAGCCCCCGAAGCCCGTAGTAAGCCTCACTTATTTAAATCTCACATTCTATTCATAATTATGGATTCAGACCCATTAACTTATTATACATATGCATCCAAAATATAGTTCATATATTTAATATGGAGACTTTTTATTATCTATTTACGATCCAACTGGAATTTACCAATTGCGTAACTCTAACTTTTATATTTACATCGTTATTTCTCATCATTAAACAGTCTTTCTACAATAAGTGTCTCATCCATTTAGGGCTTTCCTTTTTTCTATTACCTGGAAAAAAAAATAGTAGGCAGGGGTGAGCGCCCAAACTCAATGAGTAGGGTTAGATTAACCCTCTCACCCCATCTAACAAATCACACAGATGCTAAAAATATTCTTTATCTGGTTTACCGTTTAATTAGATGATCATGTAGTTTGTTCACACAAATGGCATACAACAGGCCAATCCAAAGTTTATCACCTTCATAATAATCACATTCACGTGGAAAATTTAGTTAGTGCACCACCTGAAAACCCAACGAGTCAGTCCTCACATATGGCTCGCCTTCTCGTACATGTGCATAAGGGAGCCGTTCCCCACATACGGCCCAACTGGTCTCATCCTCACATGACCAGTCCTGCGCATTGTTTTTCCATTTCTCTATTTTTCTATATATATATATATATATACCAACAGGAGGCAACCCGGTGGTCTCCATCCAATCTCGATCATCAAGTGCTCACAATAGGAGGCCACCCTTGCGGGCTACAATCAAATCTGGATTATCAGGTGCCAACAACAAGAAGCCATCCTGTGGTTTTCCAGAACATACAGATCAGAACAGTAGGTACACACGGGGGCGCCAATCTCCCATTTACCCAGCTAACAGAAATCAAAATCAGGATCCATATAACAGAATCAGAATCAGGATCCATATAACAGAATCAGTCTCACAAACCCATCGTGACCCACTTCATCCCAATTCCACACAAATAAGGCACAGCAATATCACAGTCCACTTCATCCCAATTCCACACAAACAAGGCATAGTATATTCATAGCACAAGTAATCAAACAATTTTTAATAGCAACAAATAGTGCATCTTAATGTGGCAATTCAACAAAAGAATGCATGATAACATTTAGCCGTGAATGCATGAATGCAGGCTGATGATACTAGTTATCTAACACTACTCACAGTTTTTTATTGTCCTTTAAAGAACTATCTTTATCACTGCACGCTTCCAGCATTTGTCTTCATCTTTTGGGACTTTATAAACATCTAACATAATAATAAAATTCTACATTAGAGGTCTAATTCGAGAAACGTATTTTTACCTTAATTATTAGTTTTGGTTACTACTCGCTTTGCTCACATATCAAACTAAACTGTATATTTCTCTATATATATAGTTTCCCTTAGTTTCCCTATTATTTATTTATTCTAATATTATATTTTTTTGTCTCAATAAAATAGAGTCTTCTAATTAATAGTAAATAATAATAATCATTTAAGAAATATCATTCGATTACAGAAGACCCGTATTTAGTGCGTGTGAGAAACTTATCCAATACGAGTGGCACGATCAGATAACATAATAATAATTAATAATAATAATAATAATAATAATAATAATAATTTATAACAATACCAATTAAAATTTGTAAATAATAATAATACCAATTAAATTTTACTTTATATTAACCTAGAATCATATTTCTATAATATCATTAATTACCTGTTTATACCATAAATTATAAGTCCCCCTATTTATATTTCTTAAGATTCCGTAAATTACCTCATATAATTATTAGCTAGAATTCTTATTTCAATATCAATCTTATAATTAATATTCAAGAACTATATTTAACCATGTTCAATTTAATTCACTTAAATACTCAATTAATTCATTAATTAATTCGTTCGGGATTTATACCGAAAATCACGGTTTGAGTCTTAGAGTGTACCAATCAAAAATCAAATTTTATTTTCGTGATTCGCGTAAAGAGAAGATCATTCTGCCTCTCGGAGTCATCGCCGGAGTCTCGCCGGACCGCCTCCGTCGCTGTCGTGCACGGTGGCTAGAAAAGTTAAACCGCCCAGAAAATTGCAAGGTCACCACCACCCGATTCCAATTTTCGTGAGGAATCCAAATCTGCTATCAATTTGTTGAGCTAGTGGCTCATTTGGCCAGATCGACCTCCATAGCCACCTTCAAGCCGCCGTCCATGGTGATTCATCAAGACTGATTCATCAAGACGCAAGCAAAATCACAAATTAATGGAGGGAAAATGTTCATATGGAGAAGAGGAGTCGATCGAGACCTTCGGTTCACCTTGAGCCCATCAGAAATGGCGAGAAATCGTCGGAGATCGAAGAGCGTGACTGTCATAGGAGATGGCCTCGATTCGCGTCGCTGGAGGTCTGATCGGAGAGAGGGAAGGTTGGAACCGTGTCCAGCATCGCCAGAGGAATCGATCACTAGCTTCATCTTGCTGAACAGTTGCCGGAAACGCGAAGGAGAGGGAGAAGAGAGGCTGTCACGCATGAGAGGAAAAATGAAGAAGAAGAAGAAGGAAAAGAAGAAAAAGGAAAAGAAAGGAAATTGGGCTTTTGGGCCATTAAATTGGGCTTTTGGGCCATTCCGGTTCGATTCGAACCGATTTGGTCCAACTCAACAATTTAGCTCGATTTTTGTTTGATTATCTGGTTTTTCTCTTGTTTTCAGGAAACTTTAAGCCAGTTTACGGTTCCTATTTATCAATACTTAACTATTTATTGAATAACCCCATTTTATTCTTTCTAATGTGATTTATTTAATTGATTTAATCAAATTTAGGATTACCAAGTGGTAAATCTAATTTTATTATTATTTTAAGTCGTTCGATATCAATTCTAAGAAGTTTAAATTATTTTCGACTAGGTGTTCCGATAAATTGTTTTGGGCTTGAGTCCAACTCGCTATTTAGGCCCAGATTAAAATTGCTCGGTACTTAAGCCCATCCTCGGTTACTTAAGCCCATATCGTCCACAATTCAGATTTTTGAATTTATTAAAAATTCTGAGTTTTTGAAAATAAAATTCAGGGTTATTACCTTAGATTGAAAATAAAAATTCAGGGTATTACACTAAAGCGTAACTCTAAATGGGAGGGAAAATTTATTGAATTAAAAAATTTATGAACAAGGAATAAAAAAAAAAACTTAGACATGACCAATTCACTGAATATTGACATTTTTTGGAACTAAATTTTGAAAAAAAATAAGAAGGAACCAAATTTCTTTTTTGGAAAAACTTATGTTACTTCTATTTTTGGATATAAAAGAAAAATAAAATTAATTTTTCTCTACAAATTTATTTTTATACTTTTTTTATTTTCCTTTAATTTAAAGAGAAAATTATCGAAATTTCTTTTCCTTATATTTATTTTTTATTTTCAAATAAAATAGTTTTTGCTTATTAATATTAGTTTAGTTTTCTTTTCTTTTTTTTTTCTCATATATGATACTATCTAAAAATATAAAATAACTCATCTTCTTACAATTATATTAAATAAATGCTTTCGTACATTTGATAATTTGAAAAATTTACACTTGATTGTCATTTAAGATAGATTTCTTTGAGTTTATGAATTATATAAATAGGATGTTATATATCATACAAATAGGATGCTGCCCCACATGTCAGATTACTAATCTAGTTTGGAGCATCAAAGGTTCGTTGTCAAGGCGACAGATTGTAAGGGAAGTCTATTCCCCTCCGTTTATTGGATGCTTATGCGCTTGATTAATGAAGTATTCTTCATTTTTTGTAGGCCTGATTGAAAAATAAATAAAATATTAATTCCTTTAATATTTTTCTCTTCTATTCTTTCTCTAGGTATTTTTTGTAGTTATTTTTTTTCTTTTAAAAAAATACACCCATACAAACAAAGGGTAAAAGTGGCAAGAAGTACTTGGAAAGTCTGAAAGTCTAAGATGTTATAATAATAATAATAATAAATTGTGGTTTCCTTAGGAGCCACAGTTGTTTTTTTTTTTTTTTTTTTTTTTTTTTTTTTTTTTTTTTTTTTTTTTTTTTTTTTTTTTTTTTTTTTTTTCCAATTTTCATTTTAAAAGGAAGGAACCACAGTTTGAACGCATATGTTATTACTCACATTGATATTTGAAGTTGTTTTTACTTATTAGCAATGTAAAGAAGCAATAATTTAATTAAGATAATAAATAAAATATTAATAATAATTAAAGCATTTATTAACTAATAACTGACTGAAACTCATTAAATTATTATACAAAGTCTTACCTCCTAATAATAATAATAATAAGACAACACCCCTCTTTTCCAACATGCCAGTTATATTAATCTCTTCTTTCTTTTTTTCTCCTTCAACCAATTAAAAATGGAAGGACAAAATCCTCAAGAAGAATATTGCAACACAGAACTTGGTCTTACCCTTGGCCTGAATGGCAATATACCAAAAGGGCAAGACAGAAACAATTGTAAGCACAGTAGTACTAAATCTGGGCTCTGTTTGGACCTGTCTTTTAACCTTTGCCCTAAAGAAGAAAAAGAGGATGAGGAAGAAGAAGAAGAAGAAGAAAAGTCTATTGGTGCACGTCAAGGCCATGAAGAACATGCAAATAATAAAAGAATTGATTTTGTTAACGTCGACAATATCAGTATTAGCAGAAAAAAACTGAGGCTTACTAAAGACCAATCTGCTTTGCTCGAAGACAGCTTCAAAGTGCATACCACTCTCAATCCTGTATGTATATGCAACTTTATATTTGTTATTATATATTCTTGTTTTTTTTATTTTTTTCTGTTTTTATTTATTTTTTGAATTGGGATTGAATATTCTTGTTCTGGGTGTTGCTATTTCTTCTTTATTTTATTTGATATTAGCGAGAATAAAATTTATTTCTTCATTTTCTTTTAGTAATATCATATTTCTTGAAAGAAACATAATATATTTTTTTTGGCACAAATTTTCAGTTTTAACATATCATGAAAATATTATTTGATCTCGTCTCAAGGAAAAAAAAAAAAAAAAAATCTTTCTCGAAAAAAAAAAAAAAAAAATCTTTGATCATTTGAGATGGGTCTTCATATTCTTTACAAGTATTAAATCATATTCCAATTATAATAATTATAAATCAAGACAACATTTCTTCTCTAAAAATATTATTTTCGATTGATTGATATTCTTATAACTACTGTAAAAACACTTCTAAAAATGAAATTAAAACACATTTTCTTGTATTATTAGCTCTTTTAACCTTAATATTTAAATTTTGAGATCGAGTTTTAATTTCTAACATGGTACTATTTCTCTATTTACACTTCCATTAGACTACTGATCTTAATTATACAAGTTATTGTTTTTTTTTTTTTTTTTTTTTTTTTTTTTGTTCTTTCCTTTTTGATATGTTTATGATTTTTTTTTTTTTTTTTTTGTTCTTTCTTTTTGGATATGTTATGATTAATTTATTTATATATGATATCTAATTAACATTTTTGGATTTATTTTCGTTTTCTAAAGACGATATGTCTGTTTTTTTCTAAATAAGGAAGCATCATGTTATAAAGAACAATTAATACGATCGTATACGTTGAATCAATAAATAAATATAATTGTAATATTATTTATGATTATTTAATAATTAATATTATAATATTTTTTTCAAAAAATGTTCTAACCTACAAATGTGGTCAACTCTACAGTTAAATACCCATTACCTTATCTCTCTTTTTCTTTATTTTTATTAAATTTAATTATTATAAGTTGAAATAGCGGCGTAACTAGAAAAAATTGAAAAAATTTTCTATATTTTATAAAATAATTTTAGGAAAATTTTAAAACAACAGGGACAGAGCCCCTACTCACCACCTCCTAATTAAAACTTTTATATAATTATTAACTTATCGAGGACCAGTGTATTTTAAAATTATGTTAAGGTTAAACAATCATTTCGATATAATTTTAAAATCTCATTTATATACAGAGTCGAGCTTCTATCATGTTTTGATATTCTTTTCACTTATTTATTTATTTATTTAATAATAACAGGTTCAGAAGCATGCACTTGCTGAGCAATTGAATTTAACAGCAAGACAAGTTGAAGTTTGGTTTCAAAACAGGAGGGCAAGGTCAGGTTTATAAATGAGTTACGTAATTAGTTGTAATTAAGACTGGTTGTTAGCTAATTAACTAAAGAATTAATAATGCAGGACCAAGCTGAAGCAAACAGAGGTAGACTGCGAGTTCTTGAAAAAATGCTGCGAAAGTCTAAGCGAGGAAAATACAAGATTGAAGAAAGAAGTGCAAGAATTACAATATCTAAAAAGTATTGGAACTTCATCGCAACTGTGTCTTCATTTTCCAATGTGTCCCTCGTGTGAGAAAACCGCAGCTTTTGGGCTTGGGTGTGGTCCTCTTCATCAATAAGCGGCCGGCTTTAATTTATTGATTTTAGTCAAATTAGTTACTAATTACAACAATAATCATATATAGGTTTGCTTTTCCTTATCATTATTATAGCTTTCTTGTATATCTATCAACTATATTAGTCACTCAGACTTAACACCAAAAATAAGAATTTAGAGAGACAAGTTAATAGTAAAAGAAATCATAAGAATTGGTTTGGATCATAGGTGAATTAATGTAGTTTTTATAGTTTTTAATTATATATCAAGAGGTTTTGATCGAAGTATGAAATGTTTGTGTTATCAATCCTATATCTAATGAGTATTAACTTGTTAGAAATATATATAAAGTCCATGAACCTCTCACTTAGACTCTAATTATTTCCAGAAAATAATTTACCTTTAGAAAATTTTCCTTCCAAATGACTTATTTCCATTGTTTGATTGAAATATTGAAAATTAGTTAAAATATGTTAAAATTTTTAACTCCTAAAACCATAAAAATATTATAATAATAAAAATTTCATATTTAAAAAATTTTATTAATAAATATGAGAAAAATGCAAAAAAATGGTAAATTATAAAAGTCGCCGATGACCGATGGTGGTGGCTGGTGATGAATGGTAAATAGTGATCGTGGCTACAGATAATTAATAAATTAAAAAATATGCATTTATTAATAAATATGAGAAAAATGCAAAAAAATGGTAAATTATAAAAGTCGCCGATGACCGATGGTGGTGGCTGGTGATGAATGGTAAATAGTGATCGTGGCTACAGATAATTAATAAATTAAAAAATATGCATTTATGAAGTTATTTGTCAATGTTTAGAAAATATTTTTCTATCTTGAAAATGAGAAGTCATTTTTCTTGACCAGAAAAATATTTTTTATTGACTCCTACGAATTCCTTGTATCTAATTGCTTCAGTTGTTCATATTTATGATAAAACATTAAGATTGTGTTCAAGAACAACTTTTAAGTAGCTTTTAGTCGAAACGCTAAACGTTGTTTTTTATAGTGTTCGGTAGCATAACGTTTGAATTAACTTTTAGAGGTTAAAGTAGCGTTTTATACAAAATTAACTCATATAACATTTAACTTTTAGTGTTTTATGGAAAGCTACTCAATCGGCTGTTACGCTACTAAAACAGTCAACAGTTACCAAAGCAACTAATTTTATTGAACAAACCCTAAATATTGTAGAGTATGGCTAGATGGGTCGGACTCCCAACCGTCTCAGCAATTTAAATATTAAATTATGGGAAGGCCCCACACATTGTATTCAAATGAGAGAACGTATTGTAGAGCGAGGTAGATACTGTAATTATAGCAAGTGAGATGGGCAATATTGGTTTTTTGTGGTGGTAAAAAATCTTAGAGAGGAAGCTGCACAAAGAAGCTTGTAGTGGAAGTTGCACAAATGGTTGGAAATGGACAGGGTAATTTCGATCGTCAAGTGTTCAAGAATAGTGTGATCGAAAGAAATGGAAAACGGAAGGCATGTCATAAACTATTGAGGGGCATGTATAGAATGTCCCGTGTTAAGCCATATGAAAGATACTAATGTTGTGCATTCCATGTTGTTAGTTTGTGACAAAAACAAATTGGGAATGAAATGAAATGCATGGGTTCATTCATCGCAAGAGTGTATGAGGCAACGATTATGCATGCGTAGCTCTACCACGGCCAAAGGAGGAGTTGGGAAAGCTATTGATGTATAATAATTCAAGGAAGATGATGAAATCGAAAGTAGTAGGGTACTAAAAAAATTATTTAGAGTAGATTGTTGACGTTCAAATTTTGCTCCTAATGGTTTAGTGATGATAATTAATTTTTAACATAAGATTGGATCGGGACTCCCGATGCTCTGGTTTTCAGACCATAGGTCCATGGTTGAGGTAATGTACGTGCTTGACCATTTTTATTTGTTCAGTCACTAGGCGTTTTGCGATGAAACCGGGCCCGAGAAGCGCTTCGGGTTCGCCCGGCGCACTTCTCAGTGCCTCACCTCATTTTGCGTGCCACTTGGTCCGACTTTGTAAAAATGGGCTTGGCCCAATTTCGGGGCCCAACAGTGGCATTTTGCTACATAAGCCTTAAAATGGGGCAACATTACCCATTTGCCTATAAAGGCCTTAAGATTAGTGCTAAGGAGGACCTTTTGGAAAAGAATAAGGAAACTATTTCATTTTGAAAACTTAACCAAATTCAAAGGAAAAACTTGTGTTTTCCACTTTGATCTAGGTTGCTATTCATTCATTTTTGATTACAAAACCCTTAAGTATTGAAAAAAAGTCCACAAACACGTTCATTTTGATCTCAAACTCGAATCTTTGATTCAAGAACCCAACTTTTTGATTTTTTGCATCCGATCTCTCAAAAATCTTTGGAAATCTCCACAAGGTAGCTTCTGAGAGCCATTAATCTCTTTCTTCATCTCTTTTTCTTTTTATTTTGGCATTAAATCACCATTCTTAAGCCTAGTTATGAGGGAAACCCGGGATCAACCAAAAAATGGCTGTCTACATTGAAGTGGCGCATTAAGGACAATAGTGGCGCAAGCCACTACGTGTGGCGTGCACAGTAATCGAGTGGCCTGCGCCACTTCTTCACAGACATGTTCTTGAGGCTTTGTATCCTTTTGTGACCATCTGATTAGGGTAAGTGCCTAGTGCTACTACGTGTGGCACATGACCTTTCCAAGTGGTGCACTCCACTTCTCTTATGGCGTTAGACACTTCAGTTCAGAGTTCCAAAACATTGATAATCTATAAATGGACCCGATTCGGAGATCCAGTGGTAAAACATCAGACTTTAGTTGTCCGAAATGCGTTTTTAACTACAAATGGATTGTATAAACACCAACAAATAAGATTTGGAGTAGTAATGGGTGTATTTGTTCATCATTTATGATGAACATCAAGATCTTGAACTCTAATCTTGTCTTAATCTTTAAATTTCTTGCATTTAAGTTTTTGTCCTTTATTTTAATCTTGTCTTAATTGCTTTAAATTTCTGCATTTAAGATGATGAACATCAAGATCTTGAACTCTAATCTTGTCTTAATCTTTAAATTTCTTGCATTTAAGTTTTTGTCCTTTATTTTATGCACTCTTTACTTTCTGCCTTTAAATTTCTGCAGTTTATTTATTGCTTTACAGTTTTTATGCTAACCATTAGATGTTAACTTGTGAACTAGACATGCATCATATTTCCATTTGTTATATGATTGTATGATTCTTTGGATGATTTATGCTTCTGTGAATTTTATTTATGTGTTATATTTAAACTTTATGGATGGTTCTTAATTACTTTTGGTGTATCATGTTTGCTAAAGGTAAAGGACCCATAATGGGTCCTAGTATTGCTTAAATGTAATAAATTAGTTTGGTTGGAAAATTTTAATAGGGTTCGGGTAGATTGTATTCTTAGGTTATGGTTTGTAATCTTTTCTTCCCCCCTTTCTTATGGATGATTTAATTTTATTTCTAATGTATGAGATTATTTACATGTTTGACATTGCTTTAAAAATTGCATTAAAACCATTTTTGATCTCAATTTTAGTTAATTTTATTATTAAATCATTGTGAATTAATGGACAACGAGGAGGCCGGTTTAACCAGGCGATTTGGTGCCTAATACCTTCCCAATATTGTACCTAACTCCCTTGCCTAGTCTCTAGTTTAAAACAAAGTTAGTCGATGTCGATTCCAAAGAATCGACTAATTCGAGAATTTTTCCTAAAGAAGGTGGCGACTCCAAATTAAAACTCTTACCAAAGTAAGTGAACCTTTTTCCGAGTATTAAGGAATGGGTTAAATAATGAAAATCAATTTATTAAATAAAATCAACCAAACCTGTTCTATTTTCCTTTTCATGGAAAAATAAGCGATCCTCCAGTTTCTGGTGACTCTGCTGGGGATCGAACCCAGAATCTCTGATTTTCCATTTTGGATTCATGTAAGGAGTTGACTCCAAGTGTTGTCTTGTTATTCACAATCATTAATAATATTATTAACTTTAAATTGAGTTTTACTTATGTATATATAAATGTCATTCACGGATTTATCTCTTTTTAATCTCCTTTCTACCCTAAACCCTAAAGGTGATATTAGGAGTTGTGATTCTCTCACTTACTTGATTGTTAGGATCCACCACTAGCATACACCACCCATAAGTCAAGTACCTTTTGGTATATTAAAAGAATTGGCACAATCCGTTATCACCATTGGCTTAGACCCAAAGCTAAATGGAAGGAAACAACACCCAAAGCTAAATGGAAGGAAAACAACCCAATTCTCGCTTTATGCGAACCCTAACGACTTGTTAAACTCGGACCAAAGCTCATTGTACATGACCCCTAGTTCCTTCCCTTAGGGTTACCTTAATAAGTTAGTGTTGTGTCATTCATCCAATGAAATGTGAGAGGCATTGGTCCAAAACCCCTGATGGTTTTGGGCCCAAACTAAAACCCCATGATGGTTTATGGGCCCAACTAATATGTCCTAGGGTTTTAGAAAGACCTTTGACCTTGAATCGTGTGTGGGAGATATAAGGGTGGAGATGAAACTCCTATTCCCCTCTATTTGTATATATTTATGCTATGTTGTGTTGCATTTTTCTCATGCATCATTTAACTTGTTTTTTTTGTAGCCATATAGGGATATTTTACCATGGTTCGATCTTGTGTTCGAAGTGCCAAGTGCGAAGGACTTAAGAGAAGTGCAAGAAGCAAAATGAGCCAAACAAGCTCTTCCAAATGTTGACCATAAGGCCGAAATTCAAGTGCCTAAGAGGGAAGCTCCTTCGATTCCTACACTGACTAAAGAAGACCCATTAGAAAAGGCTCATCAGCTCTTGCTCGAATTAAGCAAGCTCAACTTGAGGCCATGATCTTCTTCCAAGGTGTGGAGGCGCGTTTTACGCTTATGCGCAATATCGCCAACCACCTTATAGAGATTAGGCACTTCACCTTGGACAATGCTAGACCTTATTAAATCTCTTAGGGCTTTGAATTTCAAAAGTTGTAAACACCTAGTTAGGGCCAAGAAAGAATTATCATTGTAAAAAGTCAACTTTTGAGAAGAAATGAAAGCTAGTCTATTTTGTGCCAAATATTGCTAATGCAAAAAAAAAAAAAAAAAAAAAAAAAAAACAAAAAAAAAAAAAAACTCTCAAATGGATATATATATTAAAAAACCTTGCTCGATATCTTCACAAAAAAAAAAAAAAAAAAAAAAAAAAACTCTCAAATGGATATATATATAAAAAACCTTGCTCGAGTATCTTCACACTTGAGGCAAAAAGAAAGGGATACGAAAAAGAAAGATAAGCAAAAGTTCATTATAAATATTTAGCTATAAAATAGGGCACATTTTGATCTTGTTAATTCTCGAGAGCCCTTCTCTAAATCTCCATCTCAAACAGTCGTGATCAAGTTATGATGGAATATAACATTAATTGCATTTCACGATGTAGTGTTGTATGATCGCATTTTTGTATGTCATACCATATTCATGCATTCATGCATACATGCATCATGTTGTGTTTTATAGCCTCTAATTTGTACAGTCAAGATAACACCGGGAAGAGAGAAAGCTCCACAAGAGATCAACTGGTTGAGGATGGATAGCCATCTGGATAGAGTTCAAGAACCTTCATTCCCTTCTGACCTTCCTGATTCAGTGTTCGATAGTTCTTTGGGCTCTCATTTTGAAATTGAGAACTTCCCGGTTCAAGTCGATTTTTCAGCTCCGACTACTGCTTCTACTTCTACTGCTAACATGGGTGAAAATAGCATTTCGATTTCAGAAATTGAAAAACTGGTTGAGAAAATAATGGCTACCAGTCTATAGAAGCTTCTACGGACTGATAAATGTAAAGACCATATGGTAATAAAGGACGATGAAGCCAAAAGCGAGTCAGAAAAGAAGGAACATGTGGATGATACATGGCAAGATAGGAATTCTTTACCAAGAAAGTGCCCACCAAGAAGGTTGAGTCCACATCAGTCTTCTCTGAAAAATTTGAGAAGCTAAACAGAAAGTTGGAGAAGCTCCTTTTCTTTATGAAGTCAAAAGGCATGGACCAGTACATTGATATGGATGATGATGAAGATGAAGAGCTTGAGTTGAAGAATACTGTTCCCCTCACCTGTAAGATGCCCAAGGTATCGACATATAATGGCATGGGCGACTCGAAGGTTCATGTGATACAGTACAAGGCAATGATGGAATTGGTGGGTCTTCCATCAAAAGAGATTTTGAAAATGTTCCATATGTCTCTGACCGGGTCAGCTTAGACTTGGTATTACAACCTAGAGAAAAAAAGTAAAAAAGGACTAGAAGGAGCTTATTATAGTCTTTCTGAAGGAATATGCCTACAATCTCCAGATGAGCGTCAATTTGAGAGATTTAGAAGCTACAATGCAGAAAAGTGACGAATCCTTCACTGATTATATGGTTAGATGGAGAGCCTGTAACACCCCTTCCCGGTCCACCCGTTAACCCGAATGAACCGAGCCGAGACGCTACAATCTGGTTGAACTTATGTCCTGTCATGCTGATATGAGCCGAGACGCTACAAATCTGGTTTGAAACTTATTCCTGTCATGCTCGAAATCGAATCTGTATGGTAATAATATGCAATCAAAAACACTCCCTAATTAAACTCCACTAAACTTCAATATCTTCCAACTAATCATCATAACACACCTGAGCTTTATATATATATAGTCCTAACTGTATAAATCCTCAATAACGCATTTTAATATCCAGCAATTAATTGCCATTCAATGATCCTATATCAAGTATTCATGAACTAATCATACCAAACTATTGTAATATTTCATAATTCAATTCCATTTCCCCAAAATACTTACAACCAAAAAATATTACATGCTTCAACTTTATATTTCAATTACATTAAGCTCTAACAAATCGTTAATAATTAATATCATGCCATAATTTCCTTAATTATATAACTCTCAATCTACTACTCCAACAATTAGTCATTCTGCTTTGATAGTACTCTTCAAGTCTTCAAGTAACAACCACGATCTTCACCTACGCGTTGATTAAAAAAAAAAAAAATCGACCAACGCTTAGTAAATAAACTCAGTGGTGCTCATCAACCACATACTTAACAAAGTGGATGACAACTAACTTAAAAATACAAATTTCATAAAAAGCATTGAAAAATCATAGATTCAGTAAATTTCAAATCAACATCATGGTTAATCTTTATAGCAAAGAATAAACTTCTAATGCATAACATAAATAATTTAGTTCTAATTATCGTCATAACTTCCTTTTACAATGAACTTTAATCACACTATCATGATACTTATCATGATCTTTACCGATGCTGTTCATTATGTTGTAATAATGAATCAATGAACATGTAAAGATACATTAATAGTAAATATTTTCATTGTCTTACTTGCTGTTCATTATATGCTATGAATGAAAATTCAATAAACATGTAAGAATACATAACAGTAATATTTCCATTGTCTAACTTGCTGTTCATTAATTTGTATGAATGAAATCAATAAACATGTAAGAATACATAACAGTATATTTTCATTGTCTTACTTGCTGTTCATTATGTTGTATGTCTTATCACTTTTAGTCACATCATTTTAGTCACATCATATAAGTTATGATTTAATAACATCTCATACCTGTATGGCTCCTTAAGAATTAAATAAATAAACTTGTAAGCATATATAGCATTATACTTTCATGATCTTACTTGATGTTCTTTATGCTATATGAATTCTGCAACTTTCATTAAAACTCAGTGAATATCGCAACGAATAAATAAACATATAAGCACATACATATGTAGAAATAAACATGTACTCACATATGGAATATAAGCACACATATCATGATACTTTCATTATCATACTTGCTGCTCATTATACTGTATGATTATGCAATTTGTAGTCAATATAACTGTATAGCATAACTGTATAGCTCCATAAGGTTATAGTGAAACCAAAGTGATAGAAAAACTGTATGAAACTGGATGAATAACTGTATGACTGGGCTGCCTATTGGCCCATTATATAATCAATATCCACTCAACGGCCTGTTAGCCGGAAGTACCAAAACTGTGGGCGGCAGATCTGCTATCCTATGTCGCGACATAGCTTAATCTAAGTGGTTTTCCTACCTAAACCTCAATGGAGCAATTAGTGGTATGTCCAATATATAAAACAAAAGCACTATTAACTGCTTCATAATTTCATAAACCATAACTGCTTAACCTGTAAATGCTGAGAGCCTCGCCAAGCGGGCAACTTGTGTCATGTTAAGTTTTTTCACATCAATTTCAACTTTGCATTTTTTGTGTTTATGCAATTTTCATGGGGTTTTTCTTTTTGTTTTAGAAATGATGAAAGGCATACAATTGAAAGCAAAGGAAATGCATTGCAATAGAATTCAATAACTTTCATACACCATATTGTTTACCCTCATTTCACATCCATTTGCGATGCTTGATGTTTGTTTTTTGATAGCATGTTTCTCATGTTGTCTTTTTGTATTAGAAATGATTGGAGGCATACAGTTGAGCAAAGGAATACAATTGCAAAATAGAAAATGATGTCCAAAAGAGTATCAGAAACACAAGTCCGCGAGCGCGCCCATGCAAAGTCGCGAAGCGCGGAAGCACATGATGAGGGTCAGTGAGTTTTCAGGTGAGATTCGTGAGCGCCGCAATGAAATTCGCGGAGCGCGAGAAACACAAAAGTGAGAGTCAGAGAGTTTACTGGCGCAATTCGCAGAGCTCGAACCATAAATTCGTGTGAAGCCGGCGCGTCGTGTTTTTCAGCCCTGCAAAGTCTGTAAACTGTTTTGGTCATGATCTCTCAATTTATAACTCCAATTTGGGTGAATTCAAAAAACCATGGAAAAGCCTAACGCATAGAAGGAACAAATAAACTATTCTAGCCACTTACCTTAATTCATCCATTAAATAAGAGTCAAAGTCATGGTGGAAGTTACTGTTACTTTTCCAGCAAAACCTGTTTTAGCATGAACTCAATATCTACTTCATTTTATTCATTTCCATCTCATGCTTTTTCACTCATTTCAGTCTTTCTTAAACCAACAATTGAAGCAACAATATCTTCTCATTATCAAAACACAGCAACAGTTCAAATTATCATGCAAGGAAAATGAACATTAACTAAAAGAGATAGCAGCACCTTCACTATCCCAAAAGCTTGAGCTCTTCTTTTTAGCTTTCCTTTTTCTCTACCTTTGAGCTCACCTCTCTTATAACATAAGAATTTCTTATGAATACTCTAAAAATATCACCAAATGATGTCAATTATGAAATTCAAAAACGTTTACTTACTTGGATGAATAGAAGTTTGAATTAATGCTTGAATCCCATGAAAATTGATTGGAGAAAAGAAGGGAAAGTAAGGAAAGGAAGTAAGAATGGAGGAAGATGAAAGAATGATGAAGAGATGAAGAAGAATAAAGATGAAAAATCGGGAAAGTGAATATGGAAAGTCTCAGGTAGACTCCAAAAAAAATATCATGAATTTTATGTGAAAATTACGCGAAATGGTAACCAAGTGTCAAATGGTACAACTTAATACTAAGCTTTATCTTTTTAGTGCAAGTAAAAGTTCCTAATCCTTAATACTTTATGATCTTTTTGCTTCCTTCAAGTAAGTCCCACTTCTTTCCTATATTCTCAGTTACATCCCATTCCTACCCAACTGCCTGGACTCTAATGGCTTCGAAATCCTTCAAGTAAGTCCACTTCTTTTCCTTATTTCAGTTACATCCCATTCTACCCCACTCTGGACTCTAATGGCTCGAATCGGGTTTTGGATCAGCTCAACTCGACTCTAAGCAACAACTCGATTCAATAGGATGTCACAACTTACTATGTCAGACATAGAAAAATGGGACGTTACAGAGCCAAGGTCACACAAATGAGAAACCGACCCAACACCAAGGAACAAATCAAAATCTTCATCAAGGGAACCCTGCTAGCTTACCAAGAAAAAATGTATCACATGCCTTTGACCGAGTTCTCGTAAGTCTACGAGGCCAGTACTGCCACACAAGATAAGTTAAGAGAAGATAAGAAGAAATATGGGAACCCCGCTGGGAGCTTCAACAAGTCAGTTTTCCAAGGTCCAGTTCTTCTGGGAAGACCCCGAGTTCAACCAAGAATACCACAACAACTACCCTAGACATGAGGGCTACTAGTTTACGGCCAAAGAGATTCTCTAATTTTGGAACTCCTATGTCAAAGGTGTTTGAGAAAGTCAAGTCAGTGGGTTTGTTGCAACCGTTAGCACCGAGACCACCTCCTGAACCTCTACCTAAGAACTTCAACCGTAATGCTTACTGTAAGTTTCACCAAGGCACTGGTCACACTATCGACTAATGTCTATGATTGAGACATGAAATTCCAAACCTTGTTGATGAAGGAAGGCATGGTGATATATCCTTAAAAATCTAGGCCGAGCACAAGAACCAATCTATTGCCGAACTTTCACAATGTGCCACCTCCTAAGAATCTCTATATGGTTGAGTCTGGCAAGACTCCCGAGGAGGTGATGGCTGAGTTTTAGGAGAAGGAAGAAGGTGAAGATGACTGATAGTGAATCTCGTTACTTTGGATGTTTGGAGTAGCGGGGAGGAAGAAGAAGCAAAAAATGTGAACCATATGACTCGTAGCAGTCAAGTTTACCAGCTTGACATGATAAAGCCAAGAGCAAAAAATGAGAAAGCAAGCTCGTCAGTAGTGCCTAAAACCGACGCTGAAGATGACGCATTAATCAAACAGTTAAAGAGGACCCATGCTAATGTGAGCATGTGGGACCTACTCATCTCTTCTAAGAAACATCGAGAGGCTCTATTTAAATCTATGGTCGAGATTCCAGTCTCGTCATCAATTTCCACCACTGATTTTGTAGGGTTGGTCCAACATAAACCCCTTATAACCACATTCTCTACTGATGAGCTCCCTCCTGAGGGTAGGAATCACACCAAACCCTTGTTTATTAAAGTTGAAGTAAGAGGAAAGGTGACGTTAATGTCATGATTGATGATGGCTCAACTTTGAATGTATGTCCATTAAAGCTTCTATCAAAGTTCAAATTGGAAGTGTTAGATTTAGAACCATCTCATATGGTTATCCGGGATTATTATGACTTGAAGAGAAAAGTAGAGGGTATATTCAAGACTGTTGTAAAGGTGGGCTCGATATACATCCCCCCAAACTTTTGCCCTACTACTTGGGCGCCCATGTTACCACTCTCTGGGAGGTGTACTGTCTATGCTACACCAGAAAATGAAGTTCCTTTCCAATGGTTAGGTTATTACCATCCTAGCTGCTAATGAGAAGAGTGTAGCTGCATTGAATATTGACAAACAGGTCATCCTGCCATGGACTGACTTTCAAATAGCAGTCCTGAGCACCGATATGGGGCCCGTTGTCTCCAACATCATAAAGAAAATGAACTTTGAAGAAGGGAAAGGATTGGAAAAAGGCCAATAGGGTATCACTGAATTACCAAAGATTCATACTTAGAGGCACCGCCTAGAACTAGGTTTCAAATATGGAAGCACTCCGACGAAAACACTCAGCTAGCTAGACATGGATGGATGTTTCATCCGTTCGAGTGAGCATTTCTCTCTATGTCTACCAATAGATCCTTTTGAGCACAATGGGAAGACATATACAGGCCTCGAGATCTTTGCGGATGTCATTGATATGTTGGCGGTAGAGCCCAGAGGACCAGCACTTGAGAAGGAACAGCTTGAAAAGGAGGAAGAGAAAGAATAAGGACAAGAGGAGGTTGAAGGGCTAAAGGCGACCGAGGAAGAGGACAAGAAGGAGGAGAAAGCTGCTCAAGAAGAGGGAGAAGGGAATAAGAAGGCAACTGCCAAAGAAGAGAATGAGGACCCTATGGATCACGTGCTTAAAGCGATCCGGGCCTGCATTGAAGAAAGCTTCGAGGAAGCTGAGTTCCCTTTTGATGTTTTGATTTTTATTAATAATGATACTGAGTGTAATGAACTCTCTATGCTTTTTAATGAAATGAACTTCAATTTTGCTTACTTGTTTGATGTCTTTCCTTAAGGTTCCATTCATCAAATAGATAAGCTCATGTGCATATTTGACATTAACTCATCATGCATGCTTAAATTTAATATTGGCACAAAAGATAACCCACTGAATTTGTTCTCATCATGCATGCTTAAATTTAATATTGGCACAAAAGATAACCCACTGAATTTGTTAATTGGGCCAAACCTAATGCCAGAATTAAACATAAAATTCCAAATTCTACTGATAGATAAGAAAGAAGCCTTCACATGGAGCTATGAAGACATGCCTGGGATAGATAGGTCTATAGCCGAGCACACAATTCCATTGTTTCCTAGGGCTAAGCTAGTGAAACAAAAGAGGAGAAGATTAAGACCAAAATGGGCTGAGAAAATCAAAGAGGAAGTGACCAATTAGATAGATGCAGGATTTCTAGAA
Source organism: Jatropha curcas (assembly GCF_014843425.1). Next base: position 605,316 of record NW_023591102.1, read on the forward strand.
GTAGTTCACTATCCAGAGTGGTTAGGGAATATAGTTCCAATTCCCAAGAAGGATGGGCGTGTTAGGATTTGTGTGGATTACAGAGATTTGAATAAAGCATCATCGAAAGATGATTTTCCCCTTCCTCATATTGATATCCTGATAGACAGTGCAACGATGATGGGTTGCTACTCTATTATGGATGGTTTTGCAAGTTATAATTAGATTCTCATGGCACTGTTAGACAAGGCCAAGATAGCTTTCTGAGGATGTCAGATTTTTCCCAAAAGTTTGCAAAGAATCGAAACGAACGGGCTTGGTTCATTTTATTTGGAAATTGGTTTTGTTTTATTAAACCCGTTTAATCCTCAGAAAAGGTTCTTTTACTTTGGTAAGAGTTTTATTTTGGACTCCTTTTACTTTGGTAAGAGTTTTATTTTGGACTCGCCACCCTTATTAAGGAAAAATTCTCAAATTAGTCGATTCTTTGGAATCGGCTAATCCAGTTTTAAACCAGAGATGGGTCTGGGAGTTAGGTATGACAAGGGAAGGTATTAGGCACCCCCATCACCCAGTTTTATATCAGCCTCCTCATTGTCTAATAATTCATAATAACTTAAATAATGCGATTAACCAAAAATGAGGTGTAAATACTTTTTGATGCAATTTTAGAAAAACTATATCAATCATGCATCTTAATGAAACATAAAGCATGAAAATAAACATTTAAAGAAAAGGGGGGGGGGGGGGGGGGGGGGGGGGGAGGAGAAAAGATTTACTAATCCATAATAATTTTACAATCTAGGGGGGGGGGGGGAGGAGAAAAGATTTACAATCCATACCTAATTTTACAATCTACCCTTAACCCTCCAAATTTCCTAATATCCAATAATTATTACAAACAAGCTCTTTAATGAGATCCATTAAGATATCTTTACATTTTGTAATAATAAACACCAAAACACAATAAGAAGCAAAATAAATAGAATACAAAGATAAGCAATATGTACAGAATCATAAAGCATGCATCCCAATCGAACAACACTCATTCATCCACAATAATGAAGAAATGATGCATAAACAAAATAAGAACTTGATGAATAAGGGGTGAGCACAATAATAAACTTAAAGACATTAATTAAAGGGCATAAAATTAAGTGACAGAAAAGTGAAGTGCTTGTAATGTAAAGAGCATTAATTAAAAGACAAGAAATTAAATGATTAATCAAGATTTAAGCTCATGGCCTTGATGTTCATCAAGGATGATGAATAAATTCACTAATCACGGCTCTCAACCTTGTTTTATTGTTTATTTGATCCATTTCTGACCAAATACGCATTCCATACCTTTTAGGATTGGAGCTAGGTCACTGGATGTCTGAAAAAGAGCATTTATTAAGTTTTAATCGTTCTAAAAAAAGAAAGAAAAAGGTGTAGAAATGTAGTTAGGGTCTCAAAAACTATCTTTGACCAGACCCACAAGAGGTGTTCAAAGCACCAAAAAAAAGAAAGAAAAAGGTGTAGAAATGTAGTTAGGGTCTCAAAAACTATCTTTGACCAGACCCACAAGAGGTGTTCAAAGCACCAAAAAAAAGAAAGAAAAAGGTGTAGAAATGTAGCTAGGATCTCAAAAACTATCTTTGAGGATTCCTTTGAAGATTTGTTTAAAAGTCGATGAAGGGACCCACACACTAGGTTCTTAATATAATAGTCTGAGATTCGAGATTAGGATATGTGTTTTTTGAACTTTTGATTGATCTAAAGGGGTTTTTTTGTTAATTGATCAATAAAATCTCCACCTAGTTCCAAGGTTAACGCAAGTTTCCTTTTGATAATCGTCCATTTCGATATATAAAAAATGATCAGTTTGAGAATGCTGTAAGAAAAGAATTGTCATAATATTTTTTTATACATTTAAAAGTGATGGAAAAGAAAGAATATCTTTTACGTATCCACCCAGTTTGTCAACTTTTTTGGAAGAAAGAATATCTTTTACGTATCCACCCAGTTTGTCAACTTTTTTGGAAATGATACAAAGAAGGATGTCCCTGTTTACAACAGAAAAACTCTCCTCTGATGAATTGTATAATCGTTGGAATTATAAGGGATATCTTTGGATTGAGTTTTAAAATGACAAAAGTTTCCCTTCAAATCATTAAAAGTCCCATCCTGGCTCACCCCTCAATGCCTATTTATAGGCATTTGAGGGTAGGGTGGCTCCTTTTAGGGCTGACATCGTAAAAATGCCACTGTCAGGTCTCGCAATGGAACCAGGTCCACTTTTACTATAACAGACCAGGTGGACGCAAAATTAGACAATGCACTAGGAAGTGTGTCAAGCTTCTCAAGCTCGATTTCATTGTGAAACGCACGGTAACCCAAAAAAGTAAAAAAGGTTAAACACGTAGATAAACTCAGCCACATACCATTGATTCGAAAACTGGGGCGATTGGAAATCCTGATCGAATTTGATAAAAAAATGGCGTATCATCACTGAACCTTTTAGGGGCAAAATTTATGCATCTATAGTCTGCCCCCACTTTGATAATATTTGCTTTTGAAGCAAAATGTCATCAAAGTGTAAAGTAAGACACGTAAGTAAGAAAATACTTACCTGATTTGCATGGCATGCATAGCTTGGACGAATGAGGTGTGCTATCTTGGCGGCTGTGAATACTCAAATTTTGAGGCTCAAAAAGCCTGTTGGTTGACTTTGCTACAGTAAATTTGACTGTGCTACAATGAATTTGCTACAGCTGCCTAACAGCAATTTTTTTTGGTGCTACAGTGCATTTGCTACAGTAAATTTGAGTATTGGGATACGTAGCAGCCAAACAAAGGCCCGGTCCACAACATAAGTTTTGCATCATAAATTAACATTTTCTCTTTGCCAACATAAAAATCCATGCATTTTGATCCATTTCATTTAAAAAAAAAAAAAAAAAAAAAAAAAAAAAAAAAAAAAAAAAAAAAAAACAACGGGCGGGGTTTCTCCTCTGCCCATTCCTCAAAAATTTGCGTTTCGGACAACGCCACCCGACTCCCAATAAAATCATTTTTATGGCCGACGGTGGGGGGGCAAGCTGTGAATACTCAAAATTTTGAGGCTCCAAAAAGCTGTTGGTTGACTAAATTGCTACAGTAAATTTGACTGTGCTACAATGAATTTGCTACGCAATTTAAATTGTGCTACAGTGCATTTTGCCTACAGTAATTTTGACTTCTCACAAGGCTCAAAGAGTCCAATTTTTCGGACTGCAAACAGTCCGCGACCGGAGGCCCATTTCGGAAGTTCCACACCGAAAAATATATCAATATGGTACTTGAAAACGTCGATTTTTACGAGGATCGCGGAACAGTCGGAATATTTTTCGGAAAGTCCGGAACTTCAAAAGTCCGAAGCGAGGCAGAACGTGGCCACCTGGCCACGGCGCGGCGCCCAAGCCCACGCCAAGCGCGGGCGGGGCCTGGCCCCAGCCGCGGGCGAGGCCTCTTTCGCCCGCGCGGGCGAGGGCTTCCCGCGCCGCGCGCTAGGCGAGGCTCTCGCCTCGCGCCGGGGCGAGGTCCCCTTCGCAGCTCTGCCGCGGGCGAGGCCTCGTCGCCCTGGCGGGCGAGGCCTGTCGCCGCCAAGCGCCGACAGGGCGGGTAGTACGCCGAGCCTGGCGGCAAAAGCTACCGCCCGGACCCGAAAATGGCCTATAAAAGGCCATTTCCAGCGTTTTTTGAACCAACGCTTTGTCTGTATTGACGGAACGAAACTTCTCCCTCCTCACGCTCCTTGCGTCTTCTTTACCGCTTTTTGCATTTAATTTAATTTATTGCATTTATATTGTTGTATTTTGACACTAAAATAAAAATAAAGATTAAAAATTATAATTAACCTAAACGAAGTGAGCTAAATCTGGAGTTAAGAAGGTGGGCCGACGATTAAATCAGGTACGTATTTTTAAATTTCTGCCTATTTTAATTTTAGCACTCATGCAGCTTCTTTTTTCTACTCTTAATCATTCCTAGTAACTGCATAAAAATGCAATACACGTCAAAACTAAAGTCTTGCTTAATCAAAAAATCAAACCTTTTACGGCCAAAGTCGTAAAATCGACCATTTTGGCGAAACGCCTTAAAAATCAACACTTTTGACTAAAAAGTCCAAATAAATCGAAAACCATTTTGGGAACGCCTTAAAATCAACACTTTCCCGACTAAAAACCTATAAAAATCAAAACAACCAAAACCATTTGGCAGACATAGTCGCCTAAGTTAGCACATTTTAAGCAAATGAATTGCCTTAAAATCAAAACAATTTTGGCTTAAAGTCTTAAAATCATATTTTTGGCAAATGCTCAAAATCAATCTTTTTCCGGTTAAAAACCGTAAAATCAAACCATTTTTAAAAGAGAGCGACAAATTCGCTTAAAAATCGACATTTTTGGCAAAAATGCCAAAAATCCTCTCAAATATCATCTTTTCGGTTTAAAAACCGTAAAATCCAATA
>NW_023591102.1:610289-644945 GCF_014843425.1 Jatropha curcas
GCAGAGAATGCTTTCTGGCACCCGATATACTCTAGCTTGAGCATCGGCTGAACTGAAACAGACTTTCAAGACGATTCGAACAACCCGATCTTGGAACCTCTGTCGACCAAAGGCATTGGAGGTCACATCCTATGATAGCACAGAATTCCTCAAAGAGGACACTCTCCCTCATATGGCTCAAAACGGAAAAAATGGGCTCAGGTCCCAAGTCTGATGCAGCTTCAAAAAAAGTTTCCAGTCGATACACCCCCTAGGTAACGAATAGGAGATGAGACCGTACCTCCCCAGAACTTTGGAGAGACTCCTAAACCAGCTGTGCATGCTGTGAGAAAAAAAGGGATTCATTCTTTGAAATTGAGAAGAGGAAGAGAGAAAAGAAAGGATGAATGAAAAACTAAACAAAAAACTGGTTTTTATAGGCAAAAGCGCCGAATGACGGCGGCAGCAGCCGCCGAATTACCACCGAATGAGGGCGGCAGCAGCCGCCAACAGTGGGGGCCACACAAAAAAAAATAATAATAATAATAATAATAATAATAAAAAGAAAAGGAGGAGAGGTAGATAAAGGAACAAGCAAACAATAAAGTACAATGAAACCCCATTTTCAAATCATACATATTTCAAGTACTAACTACATGAGGTACAAACGACATTCAAGTACAGAAGACATAGCAGAATTCGCACGAATACAAGTGTAACACCCCTTTCCCGTCACCCGTAAACCCGAATGAATCCGAGTCTGAGATCTACAACTGTTTGACTGTATGTCTGGACAGCTGAAAACATACTGTTAACTTGAATATAATAACATGCTGTACTGTTTCCAAAATAAATGTAATTTACAAAAAGATGATACAAGTTACCAAAATAAATGGGCCAACTGTGTCCCTTAGCATCCATGAAGAAAACAAAATGATTTCTACCCTTGAAGACCGAGTCTTCTACGATGAAGCAACAGTTTACGCGGACTCTCTATGGACAGTCTCAAAACCTTTCATTAACAGGTAATCGCTGAGCAAATAATGCTCAGTGGATATCTCACAATAAAGAAACAATTAAACAAACATATATAGAAAGAACATGGAAACATATATGCACTATAAGCTTTCCCCCCCCCCCCCAAACCAAAACACATTTGTTAATTTTTTGGGATTTTTTTTTTTTTTTTCCCCATTTGAAATAATCTTTTGATTTTATTTGTTTTTTTTTTAGTTATATAATCCTTATATCATAAATGTTATGTCAAGATATCTGAATCTCCATAAGTGTTATATAAACGAAGTATAAGATAACTGTATGAAAACTGGTGAAACTGTTATGCTAATAGCCCGAACCGGATCTCCGCCTATGCAATATCCTTTGGTGCCCCTAACGGATTCGCACCCGCACCGGTTTTTAATCATATCCAACTAACCCTGTAGCCGAGTTCCAAAACGTATTGGCGAGATCTGCCTTCATTCGCGACATACCCTAATTTACATGGTTTCTACCCAACTCATGGAAGCTTCAATTAGACATTCAAAACAATGTAACACAGATAGCACATAAGGTTTATCAACTCATTAGTTATCATATTGATTTGATTTCACATCATATGAATGCTATGTATGTGATAATATATATATATTGTAAAATGATTGATGCAATGCATGTTGAGCAAAGGAATTGATTACATACAAATGAAAAGGCAAAAGTAGTGTCCACCAGCACCAAGTCGCGACCGCATATGTGAATCGCGAGCGCGACTTTGTGCATCCTGAGAGTACAGTGTGTTCTGGGCTGAAGTCCGACGCGCAGCACAAGCGCGAGCCGAGATGAAGTCGCGAGCGCGCTGTGTGATTCGCCTGAGCGCGAAGATGCGCACACTGAGAGTCAGAGAGCTTATGCCAAAGTCGCTACACCGCGCCTGTGGATCATCGCGAGCGCGAAGTTGGCAACTGAGAGTAGAGAGCTACTGACTCAAGTCCGATGGCGCAATTAGGAAATCGCTGAGCTCGGAGTTGCTTCCAGTATGCTGCCGAGCGTCCGACTGATTCTGTGAGTCTGTGTTCTTTTCCATAACTTCCTCAAATAGCTAACTCCAAAATTGAATGATTTCAAAGGCCCAGTAAGCTAACACAGAAAGGAAACAAATAACTCTCTATGAAATTCCTATTCCATCATTATATGGGTTCAACAATCAGATGAAGTTGCTTGTAACATTCAGCAAATCTGATTTCCCCTTCATAATTCATTCCCCGTTTTCACATCATTTCCAGTATTCCACCCACCAACAAGCAACATATCAATCTCATTTGCACCACCACACCATTTTTTCATGCAAAGAAACATGGGATAATAACAGAGATTATCACAAGCTGCACAAGGTGGAAAGCTGGGGCTCTGTTTTAACTTCTCTTTTCTGCTACCTTTGAACTTTCTTCTCCTATACACAAGAATTCTCATAACTCATCTCCAATATAACTCAAATAAAGAGTGGATAACATATAACTTCAAGGAATTCTACTTACTTGGAGGTGACTTAGTGCTTAACGTGCATGAAACTTGCAAGGAAACGAGAGAGAAAGTAAGAAGAGAATATGAAAATGGGAAAGTGAGCTGATAAGAACGGGTAGTCTCTAGAAGAAATGACTTGGCTGTGTAAACTCTCTAATTGGTACCTCAAGTGTACAAAGACACAACTTAATACCCACACTGTTTCATCAAATAAGTCCAACTTATCATTCATGCTTACCCAACAGCTTTGGTTCAAACCCGACTCAAATAAGAAGATTACAACAAGAGTCTGACAGTAATAAAAAAGACGAGAAATCACACCATGCTTCAGCGACGGGGCATCCTACTCTCGATCATCACTAGGCCATTGAGTCCAGGGCCCTAGTCATTCTTTTGCATCCGAGACCAATTCATATCCTGATTGCCAATCCGTCAGAACTGGAAAACCATACAAAAGAAAAATGTAAGTAACATCAAATCTCTTACGAATCCTTTTTGTAAGAGATATGTAAGATTTTACCTCATTGATGTCCTCAGAAGGAAGAGTCGCGCGATCTACACTCTCCAGAGAAACTTCTCGAAAAGAAGGAGGACTATTAGGAACATAGTAAGGAATACTGTAGGGAAGACGTAGATTGGCCAGGTCCGGATGAAGCGGCCTGGTAGTCTCCACAATAGCCCGGGGAGCCCTAGAAGGACCGGTCGATCGGCCAGGGCCAGCCGATCGGCTAGGGCCGGCCTGCGAGGGTCCCTCAACCGGAATAGAAAAAATTGGGCATCTCTTTGGAGTCCTAGTCGAAGACCGAAGCCCGAGAAGAAGAGTGCCAACGTGGCCTGAGAATGTGTATTCTTAAAACTATCAAGCCGGATCCGATGCGGTGCATCAGGAAAGCTCTACAAAACTCTTCATAAGTCTCCTCCAGGGTGAGACTCCACCATGCGGAATCCCTCACGATGTCAGCATCATCTGCTTGCCCACTCGCATGTCTTCGGGAGGGGAATAAGGAATAGAGCGGCAGCCTCTTATTTGAACGTTTACTCTCTCACCTAAGTAATATTGCCTCAGGATGGGGTGTGACAAGACCACCCTCCGCTGGGACAAGGCATCTGACCGCTGGAATTGGGGGTCAATTTGCATCCAGCTCTGCAGGCGGGTCAGCATTGCCCTTGTCTCCACCTGTAAGAAAACGCAAATATGTTAATAAATCCTTTTTATTCAACATATTCAAGAATTATTAAACACATACCTGCTCCAGACTACCTGCTCCAGACAACAGGTATCAAAAAAGGCTCTCAGATCCTTTAATGACTTCTTGTGCTGAACGGTATGAAGGTTTGACCGGTACCATCTCCAGGCCAAAGGTACCAGCCCCAGTCCTAGATCAGCATTAACCAGCTCTGGGCGAGTGAAAGGAAAATATTCATACGCCCAAGTCTGCAAAAAGGAAGAAGCAAAAGCCAAATAAAAAAAAAAGAAGAAAAAAAAAAAAAGGAGTTTACCAGTGCTTCGACTTCAATCACCATGTCATCATACTACGGACTTCAGCGATAGCCTCGACCAGTCGTTATCTCGAAGGTGGGCCGTGTTTCAACTCTCAAGTGGAAGGATTAAACTTCTCCTCATTGCCAGATAGCGAGCAACAGCAGGCAGCAAACAGAGTACCTAGCTTCTGAGTAGCCGTTCACTTCTCGCCGTGTAATCTAGCATAATGTTAGGAGCCTGGAGATATAGCCGAGCGTCGGAACGCTCAGACGGTAGCAGAGTTTGGCCCGACAACCCGAGGTAGGTCAATCCCGATCAGCTCCACCATCCGGTCCGGGGAAATCTCTGTCCTCCAGTCGTCGAATAATTCGATCGGCCGAGTGCCAAACGGGATCCCGGAGATCACTGAAAATCTACCGGAGTCATTGTCAACTCGCCCCAAGAAAAATGGAAAGTGTTAGTGGTGTCCCACCATCTCTCGGCCAAAGTGCACAGTAACTCCTTGTGACTGATCCGGCCCATATCCTGGTGCCTCAGGTGGTCTAAATGGGACGGACTGATAATCGCCCCAATGGGGTGGCTAGGATCAAGTACCTCGAGCGGGATTTCGGACATAGAAGTCTCACCTACATCCACTTTGACAAAAGGGTCCTGAAAAGGGAAAGCAATCTAATTTAGTAAAAAAAAAAAAAAAAAAAAAAACCAAACCGGCCACGGAGGCCCACAAACATCACAATTCGGCCACTAAAGCCCGAAAGTTCACAATCCGGCCGCGGAGGCCCAAAAAATCACGATCCAGCCTTGGAGATCCGAAATTTCACTACCTGGCCATGGAGGCCCAAAGGACCATAATTCAGCCACAGAGGCCCAAAAAAAAAAAAAAATAAATAAATTTCCTAGTGCGGTCTAAGGCCCGAAAAGGTAATGATAATAATACATTTGCAAACAAATAGGAGCGAAGAGTGGCTTACCTGGGCGAAGATGCCGGTTACGGAGGCGTGAGTATCGGCGTCCAGCGTAAGATTGACTTCCTCGACAGAAATCTCTACAGATCCCAGAGAATCCTCATCACTGAAATCCGAAGAAGCCATAGAGAGAGTTTTGAAGCCTTGAAAGTTGAGAGAACTTGTCCTGATCTAAAGAGTTGAGATGGAATGAATGAAAAATGAGAATTTTCAACAGCGATTTATAAGCAATGGTGAGCGCGGGGTTCTTTAAAACGCGTCCATTTTTCCTCCAAAAATTTGTGTTTCAGACAACCACCGAACTCCCATAAATCATTTTTTGTCGACCGGCGGGCAACTGTGAATACTCAATTTTGAGGCTCGGAAAGCATGTTTTTTCGGAATGCACTTGTCCGGCCGGACGCAGGCCATTTGGAAGTTCACGAAAGGTATGCCAATATGTTACTTAAAAACGTCGGACAGTCGCAAGGGATCGCGAAAGGAACAGGTCCAGAATTATTTCTGAAGTCCGAACCCCGAAATGCCATCACGGGCGTAGAAAGACACCGAGGTTGCCGCTCAGGCGCACCGGGGACCGCAGCCAGCGCACCTGCGCCCGGCTCAGTGTGGTAGGCACCTGCCCCGCCTCCTGGCGGCACCTGCCGACCGGCCTCCTCGGCACCTGCAGCTGGGCATAAGGCGGACCTGCCGCCCGGCCTCGGCGGCACCTGCCCGCCCTAGGGCCCGTTGGCCTATAATTGGCCTCTCCCCTTCATTGGACCCCGGTCTGTGTTGACGACGATCTTTTCCCCCCCGGCTCTTTGCGATTCTTTTTACCGTTTTTTGCATTTTAATTTACATTTGGATTATATATTTTTGTGTATTTGGACACTAAAATCAAATAAATGAACAACTTAATTAATATTCACAACTGAGACTTAATCTGGACTAAGAAGAAGATGGCCGCCGATTTAATCAGATATGTTAACAAAATCTGCCTATTTTTTCAGACTTCATTGCATATTTCTTTGCTATACCTACATTCTATTAAAATTGCATAAAATGCATTCATGTTATGTTTAGCAATAAACTGCTTTGAGAAAAAAAAAACATTATTGGCTTACCGCCCGATTAAATTAATATGTTGCAGTTAAGCTTAACCCTAAAACAACACATTTTGGCCAAAGGTCTTAAAATCAACCATTTTAGACGGTTCAATTGCCTTATTTCGAATAAATATGGTTTAAAGTCCAATTGATCAATAATTGTGGCTAAAAGCCTAAATCAACACTTTTCGGCCAAAGGCCTTAAAAATCAACCATTTTGGCGATAATCACCTAAATCTCACCCTTTGGCAAACAAATCGCCTAAATCGACATATTTTGGCCAAAGGCCTTAAAATCAATCTTTTGAGCGACAAATCGCTTAAATGAACCATTTTGGCACAAATGCCTTAAAATCAACAATTTTGGCGACAAATCGCTTAAATGAACCATTTTGGCACAAATGCCTTATGAACCATTTTGGCACAAATGCCTTAAAATCAACAATTTTGGCGACAAATCGCTTAAACGAACCATTTTGGCACAAATGCCTTTTTTGGCGGGCAAAATCGCCTTAAATGAATTCAAATTTTTGGCTTAAATGCCTTAAATCAAACCAATTTGAGCCGACAATCGCTTAAACTGAACCATTTTGCACAAATGCCTCAATAATCAACAATTTTGTGACGACAATCGTTAAATGATCAATTTTGCATAAATGCCTTAAATTCAAAACACAATTTGAGCACCCAAAGCGCTTAAATAACCATTTGGACAAAATGCCTCAAAAATCAACAATTTGGCGACCAAATCGCTTACATGATCAATTTGCATCAAATGCCTTAAAATCAACAATTTGAGCGACAAATCGCCTTAAAATGAACCATTTTGGCACAAGCTCAAAATCGGGACAACTTTTGGCGACCAAATGCATTAATGAATCATTTTCGTAAAATGCCTTAAACCAAACACATTGCGAACGAACACGACCCTACTCGAATCAATATCGATTTCTTCTGGCAAAATGCCTAAACAAAAATGCACAAGCATACACACACTCATGCATAAGATCCATTTCAAGTCCTTTTAAAAGCCTAATCGACACTACGCTTGACTTTGATCTTCCATTCAAACGGAAGTACTAGGCACCGTTCGGATTTCACCCGGCGGCAAGCCGAAATATCAAACACATAAAACATTCATTTGTCACATACATCATTCACCTTTGCAAAGCAATCATCATGTTAGCATTCATCGCCATGGACATAGTCTTCGGATTCACATCTCGGGGTTTGAACACCATGCCTTAAACATTGCGTTAAATTAAAAAATTTTTTTTTTTTCTTTGTAAAGTACTAGGTTAATTAAAATCGGCAGTCACTTAGGGTCTTTTTCCTAGTTTATAATTAAACAAGGTGGCGACTCACACATCACGTGCATTTCTGCCCTTAGTCACATGCATTCACATGCCTATGATATTTGGGGTAGGGGTTCACAGTAGCATTCATCAAATAATGGCTTTTGCTCATAATATGTACCATGTAATATCACACATGGGTCTTGGTTGAAAATGCCCTCAAGATTAGCTAGTTTAGAAAAGTTTATGCTCGTCCTATCAACAACACCTTGATTCCAATGATGATCTTGGGGAAAGAAATATTATAGGTCATGGAGAACACAATCCGTTGAAGGTGGTATCATCGGAAAGAATTGATCTTTTGGTGGTATATGTATAAAAACTATTGACAAGCTCAAATCAATAGTCTCAATTATTTTCTCATTCACCAATATTACTTTTTTATCGTCTTTATTTAAAATCTTTCCCAATGCTCATTCCAATTTTATCTCACTTTCTTCATGGTCATTAACATTTGGAAGCAAGAAAGTGTGATTTAATCCGTCTTCAAAGGCGTTGTATTCTTCACATAGAAGCTTTACTTCTTCTAAAGGTACAACTTCATCAATGGAATGAAAAGATCTCTTGGTGGTGTATGTATAAAAACCATTGACGCGCTCAAATAAATAGTCTCAATTATTTTTTCATCCACTAATATTGTTTTTTGATCATCTTTATTTAAAATCACTCCCAATGCCCATTCCAATTATATCTCACTTTCTTCACTGTCATTAACGATCGTGTTTAGAAGCAAAAAAGTGTGATTTAATCCGTCTTCAAAGGCATTATATTCTTCACATATAGACTTTATTTCTTCTAAAGGTGCAACTTTCCTTGAAATTTCCTCATAATCTAACTTGCATTCCTCATTTTGAGGTTTATTAGCTACTGTAATTGCCAATTGTGCTAATTGTATCTCCAAATTCTTAATTGCCACTTGTTGGATCTTAAAATTCTCTCGACTTTCATTTATAAATTCCATATGAGATTTATTAAGATCCACTTGAGATTTGAAAAGATCCATTTGAGATTTCGAAAAGGCAGCTATCAAACTCTCAAAATTGTCATTCTTCTCTTCTTCATGCCTAAAAATTGCAGGGTATTTGTGATTCCACTCTTACAGTGAAGAATCCCAATGCCAACGGTAGTCAAAATCAGCCATGTCATTTAATTGATGAAGTAATCTTCATGGCTACTTTCTGGAAGGTGAATACTGGTTGCCGAAAATTCACTATTTATCCAACTTCTTATTTTTTCATCTAATCCAAAATAGAATAAGAAATTGAGATATTTATTTGTAAAATTATAATAAGGAATCTCTCTAACAAATCGTTAAATCTTGCCCAAGCGGCATCAAATGGCTAGACTATCATTAACTAAAATTTACGAATATGTGTCAATGAAACATCTCAAAATACTTCACAAAAAAATAACAAAAATAAAAATCAATAAAATAAAGGGGAAAATGCAAATAATATAAACAAAGTTTCAATCAATAAACAAAATAATAATAAAAAGTTTGATTTAATAATAGTTAATTGGTTTTGATATTGGTAATGTCAATTCCCGACAACAGCGCCCAAAACTTGATCGACAAATTTGTAAGTTTACGAAATCGCAATAAGTAATAAAGGAGTATCGTTCCCATAAAGATTGTTTACCAATACCAAAATTGTGTTAATCTACTATTATCTAAACAACAATAAGAAGAATTTTGTGCGAAATTAATATAAAAGTAAGAAAATAAAAGATTAAGAATGAAATCAAGCAAAGTAATTATTGAGAAGTAATCGAGGGTAAAAGTTACTAGGGATTTGACTTCACTTAGTTTCATCCAATTTATTCTATTAGTTTGATAATCAATTTTAATTGTTCAAGAAGGTGAAATAATTGTAAAATCACTAATAAGCTCTCTTGATGTTATATTAATTATTTTAACCAAATCACTAATAAGCTCTCTCAATTATGCAACCAAACTTAGTTTAAATTATTAAGTTCTATTATTATTCAGGAAGACACAAATTAAGGCCTTTAATTATGAAAACTTCCTATGATTCAAACCATCTAGCTCTCGCGTCAAGTTGTTATTATTCCCATAAAATTTATTACCTTTTTCATATCAAAAATCCTTTTTCTCGATAGGATTAATGAAATAAATCAATTTAGGGGAGAAACTCTACTTGGAAGCTTTAAGAACGATAATAAATTTTTGTATGAACAAAGAAAATTATATCTAATATTATAAATTACAATTGAAGTTAAACTATATCAAATCTCTAGTAAAAAAAATTTAATTTAACATAGTAATTAAATTAAATCCAAATAAACTTGTAAATATTTTCATAGTCAACATGAATATTGAAATAAACAAGAAAAAAAGTTTAGAAATAAAAATTAGTCAACGAATGGTTTTGACGACTTCCTTGAATCTTCATGTCAACTTGAATACTTGAAGTCCTAAAGAGAGAAAACCATGAAAAGAATAGAATATGGAATAATGAATGTGACGTGAACAAATCTGCCCAATTGGTGTAGAGATCTCTCCTCCTCTAGACCTCTCAGGGCTTCTTTGAGTCTAATTAGGAAAATCGCCTAACTTGTTTAGGAAGAAATAAAATTACAATAGGAAACAATTACGTCTTGTATTTCTTCCCAATTAGGAATCTAAGTCGATCAATTAGGATAGAACTCGAATCGGGCAATAGCTTCGTGGTTCCCTTTCATCCTTATTTGATAATTGACAATTTCCTAATTAAAACCCTACAAAAACTTCCAAAACAAGATCAAAACAATAAAGGAAGCCAAAATTAAGAATTAAATAAAAACATAAATAAAAACTAAATAAAAACTAATTGAAGTAATTAAAAGCACTAAAAATCTTAATAAAAACTATATTAAAAATACTATAAAAATAAACCTATCAATATATACTAAGCATGCATATCTTCAACCATATACTCAATTTTCCCAAGTTTTAATTTCATAGGAGAAATTATGTCATTGAAGTAATCTTGGTCATAAAAGCTTTATATTGCACATTCAACTTATGCAAGACACCTCATAAGAATAGAAAAACATCATCATACTCAACGCATGCATATACTTGTGTTCTCAAAAATCTCTATGACTTAGGTCATCGGAAAATTCATCATTTGTATACACTTAAGCAATATAATTCAATACTCCTAAATTTTAAAACTTGTTAAAGACACTTCCAAAATATCATACAACTCAACCTAACTCTAATATTCTCAATTCATATGAACATTCAAATCTTAATCATAACTAAATCTCAATTACTCAATATGCATCATACTAAAATTCAAATACTTCGAATTCATCATCAATTCTTTTAACATTCTTAAATTCTCATACATACCATAAGTCCGTATTAAATACTAACATATGTATAGTTGTGGTTACTCTAATATAAAATTTCATTAGATAAAATCTATTATTTACATGCTCAAGTCCATTTGAAAGGAAAGCCATACATAAAAACTGAAATCTACCAAAGTGGAATAACACCCCTCTTATGCTCGATACTTGCTTCTCGTCCAGACAACTTCTACTATCAGCAACCTGTATGTTGATTTACATAAAGCTTAGTAGTGCTTCATATCCCCAATTATATGATAATTCACACAAGCATACTCAAGCAACACCATATATTCAGTTCAAAAATATATCAAGCAATTCGACACATTCAACATATTCTGCACATTATATAAAAGCATATAATTTCAAGCATCCATTGTTCGACATTTAATCAACATAATATAATTTTCATGCCTTTTAAAATTATGAGCACATTCTATTCACATAAACATAGTATTTCAAATATTTAATTTACTTCCAAATAATTTAGCATACTAACAATACTTAGATCATATTTTTAAAATATTAACTTATTTAGGTCACTAGCACACTTAGAAGGTCAACTAGCAAACAAAGGAATAGAATCAGAATAAAAAAGGCTCAAAATCCTGGCTCGAAAGCCTTAACAAAAACATAAGAGCTCGTCAACTCTGGTATAGCAAAAGATACCTGTGTGACTAAATCCAAATCATATCCATATGTATTTAGAATAATAGTACTACAACAGAATATGGTATGCCACACTCCTATACTATCAATGACAACCAAGTAAACTAGAGCCTTAAAATTATTTCTTTAATGGCTATATATATAAATTCACCCTTGAACCTTGTCATTTTAATTTTGTGCACCTTGATATTTGTGAATGACCTATCGTGCACTTGAACTTATGAATTTTGGTAATATTACACAGATTTCGACACTAATGTTAATAATTTTTAAGGTTTTTGGCTTTTATTTGCAAAATATTGACTTTATATGTAGTTAATATGATTTTTAGAATAATAACTTTCATTAGTTTTAACTTTTTAATGAGTATTTAATTGATCTAATTTTGTAAGTTGAAGTATTCAATAAAATAAATTTAAAAATTGAAGTGTTTAATAGGTGTAATTTTGGTTAATTTAGGTGTAATTTTATTAGTTTGAAGTTGTTTTATTTGAGTCAAATAAAAGTTAAGGGTGCGCATAAGGTGTAAAATTAACTAAATTCAAGGGTTATTTATGGTATTCAACATTCTTTTAATCAATTTCATTCTTTTTTTATGTTTTTACTAGTTAGCATAATCAAAACTCTATAATAGGTTTCTGAATTTAAAATTCACATGAAAAAGCTTCCAATCATAAATCACATTTTCATTTCTTTCATGAAAAAGCTTCTTTCTTTTTATCAAAAAATTACCATTATTTTTTAAATACTATTTAGTCAATTAAAATATCATTTCACTAGCTCTATCCTCTTTTTCCATAAAAAACTTTCTCATTCAAGTTATAAATCAACAGAATTTCACAAACATTCACGTAATCCACTTTTAAGCCACATTCATTCATCCCAAAACATTCACAATTAATTTATGTAGTCGTATTTAGCATATTCAAAAGTTAGTATTACAAAAACATAATTCAACATGTTCAATCACTCATAGGACTTTTTGCTTTCTATTGGGTGATCAAATTTTTCATAAAATCACAAATTCACCATATTACCATTCACTTGATCATTATAATCATCAATATACTCAATTAACCAGATTTATAATCCCAAAATTACATTTACATCCAATTTTCCGCGATACGAGTTCACAAAGCCAATGCATTTTCATAGATATTTTGAATTCCAAAATTCATAATCATTCTAATAACATTAGCTATACATTTCTTCATTCTTTCATACTCACATATAGTCTGTTTATTCACATAAAATATCCCAAAAAAGATTGGTTCAAAGTAAGTCAAAATGGTACCATTAAAAAGGGGCAATTTGACATTAAAAACTAGGTCCTAGATCTAAAAGTTAATTACAAATTAAGTCCCCTCCATTTAATTTCATTATTATTATCATTTTCAGTCATTAACTAAGTTCTCATTCAATTTAGTCCTAAAATTAACTAAGTTAGCAATTAAGTCTACTAACTAGGTTAATTTACAAAATTTAGCAAATTAGTGCTTTAATTATTTTTAAGTCCTTTAATTTGAGTCAATTTATAGTGCTGTAGTCCTTAAAATTTGTCCCAATGTCACTAAATCCAAGTATAGGTCTACATTACAAGGTACCTAATTTACAACTAAGTCCTTAAAATTCTCTCGATTAATTTTCTTTTTTTGTTGCTTAGTTATTATTAATTCTTTTTAAGTTTCACTTAACTTCAGATTCCAAATTACGCAACTTAGTCCCTTAGGAGGCTTCAATCATCAATCATCAATTATTATCAATTACCATCAACTTCATTTAAATTTCCAAATCATCACATCAAACATTCAATTACCATCACAATAATAAAGATTTAAGCCATTAATTTACATAAATTAAAAGTACAATTTCACAAAGACTCCTTAAGGGTTCGAAACAGCTAGAAATTCAAAATTAAGCAATATAATTTTATTACCATTCAATTATATAACATTCATTTAACCATATCGATGTACCAAAAGCCTTAATCTTAAAATCCCAAAACCACAAAATCAATAAATCATGATCTTATTAGGTTGGCCTCTTTCTGGGATTTAATTTTACTATACCAAAAGTTTATTTATCTTCAAATTTCATTGCCACAATAATGGTAATCGATCACCATACAAACTTCAATATTCAAACATTATTTCACTGAAGATGAAGCATTTACACATTCAATCAAAGAAATTACAAAAACTCTTAGAAATGTCTATAATGGGGAAAATGAAACCCAAAAATTACACTGACTTCAAATCAAAGCTTCAAAAAGCAATAATCACCTTTACTTACTTTCTTTACCCTTGGATTTGCACTATCTCTCTTTTACAAAATCTTAAAATCTCAGAATCACAACTTAATAAAAAAATGGCATGATTAAACGTTGAAATTGAATGAGAAATGGGACATTGGTAATAGTCTTCCATAGGGCCCATTTAAAATTTCTAAAATTAAAAACCAAGGAGAGAAAGAGTAGAGAGATAAGATTAGGAAATACTTACCAAAAATGCTGAGTATTCATGTAAGACTGCCAAAAAATCCTTTCATTAAAAAATATGGAAAAAATCACAAGTCCATGGTGAAAGAGATTTTGAGGAGAAAAGAGGGGGGGGGGGGTGCGGTGGTTCTGTGTGGAAGTGTTCGACCAAAGTGAGATAAAAAACGAGGGAGTGTGCGATATACTTTTAGTTTTAGGGTTTTTAGGTTGCATATGATTATTTAGGTCATTTAGTAAAAGCGACTAAGGGGATTTAGGCGTTTTCTAAAGTGGTTTGAGGAGCTTTTCTAGTCACTTTAGGTGACTTTATTATAGAAATTTTGTCTTTTACTTGTAGTTGAAACGCTAACTTTGGACTTATTGAAATATGGTGGTGGCATTTTTTTGTAAATTTGGATAGGGGAAATCTTTGAATTAGTCAACTTTTGACTATTTGATTGTGGTCGGCTAGCCATTAATTTATCTCTTTTCATCTAACAGGCCTATGTTAGATACTGCACCGGACTTTCCATAAATTTACACTAAAACCACTCCATAATACTATTTCCACTGTGCAAAATACTCAATCTCATATACCTACAAATTACTAAAGTAACCCCTATGACATAATTAAATCAAAGCCCATGCTAAATCAGGACTTAATCAAAATAAATCACTATTAAACACTTAAAATCTAAAAACACAAAATATTAGAAAAATAAATTATGGTTTATATAATTATTAGATTAATCTAAAAATTACCAAATCTTTTTAAGTGACACTAAAGATGACCCGATTAATAACGTAATCCACAAATGAAAATTCGAAAGGGTTACATTATTAGTTCATCTCACCTATATTCTTCTTTGGTAGAACAAGAAAGAGATAAGTTGAATAAAGGTGAGGAGAAGGCGTAAGCATTTTAGGATTGTGCTACTCTTAGGACTTGTGAAATAAGGTTTTATGCTCAGTTCCTATTTCTTTACTTTGAACTTTTAAATTTGTGGATTTTTAAGGGTTTTGAATTTTCATAATTAAAATAGTACTGAAGTATGGGACTTTTATAATAAGTTTTATTTAGTTAATATTATGATCTAAAATATATGGAATTGTGTAAGAAAAGTTTGTTCTTTTTTGACCCTAATTCTTCTTCATTGCATCGTAGAAATTTTTGTCACAGTTTCATTAAAAACCTCAAGAATCAGCTCATCGAAGTCGTTTGGGCTTTGAACCACCTTTGGAAGTTGAAAACCCAACATGAAAATCGATGGAGACAGGACCTAATAGTCTAATGCACCTTAGGGGCCCCCAGGCCTCCAGTATGCGAATAGTTGGCTTTGCCGAGTAAACAAATCGACTGCCAGAGGTGGCCCCTACGGTGCCGTCGCTAGGCGCTAGCCACCTTATAAAGACAGCATTCCCTCTTTCATTTGGACACCACTTATTGCTGATCGGAGCTCTTCTCAAGGCCTTCACGACTATCTTTATTCTCCCTTTGTTTAACATTTCTAAGCGCCCTAAAGTTCGTCTTAGTTTTTCTTTATTTCCTTAATCGAGCCAAAATCCAACTTCCGGTACCTAAAAGTCGATCCTTTCGAACTTTCAGTCACACTTTTGGTCCTCATTGGTCCAAAGCTATAATTAAGATAAAAATAATTAATTAATAATAATTAAAATAAAGAACTTAATTAAGTCCCCTTCACCATCCATAGCTCATATTTTGGAGGAAGACTCGATCTCCTTTTGATCGATTTTTCAAACGGTAGAGTTCTGGATTGGCCGCAAATCACCACAACCAAGGGTGGGGTATAACACTAAAACTCAAACCTCGTTCAGTTAAGCTTCGTCCATTCGGCATTAAAAAATGCTTAGCCCTGGTCCATCTAGGCATACTAAGCTATTGCTTTTCAAATTAGTCTGCCTCTGTCCAGCACTCAAGGCGCCGATCCATCTGGGCACCCTTTAATTCTAGAGTCTTCACTATATCTGAGAAGATCGTACCATCCGAATAGATGATAAGAACCTTCGTGTGCCCTGATTTCTCATTCAACTGAAGTATGAAAGGTATATCTAAGATTTTTAGCCAAAGTAGTAGCCCCAACCGTAATAGCATCGGTGGGGATCTAGAGGAATGTGTCGCAACGACCTAGACATCCTGATTTTAAACGAAAGCTAGAGCAGGTTCCCTTGCAAATACCACCTTTATGCTTTTATCTTTTCATATGCTTTGTCCATGTTACATTATTATGCATTTTATTTTATTGCTTTCAATGCATTTTAAGTATGATGACGCATCAATAATCTGGCATTCAATTTAAGTCGATATTTTTTGATTAAATTGATTCAACGAAAAGAGTTTGGAAACCTAGTCCTTAAAACCAATGATTCAAGGCTAGAGCATTTCTTATCCATGTGGTAATTAATAAGGAGTAAAGCACATGGTTTTTACCTTATATTTTCCTTGGACAACAAAACAAGGCAAGGTGGGCGACTTTACAAAACCACTTAATAGTGCTCCAAAGAGCCACATTTCCAAATTCAATCGATAAGTGTTATAAGAGCTCACAATAATAAAGGGAATCATAAGGAGTTCAAATCGATCCGTTGAGAAAAGCTACCAATGACTCGTCTGTAACGCCCCATCTGTGTTTTCAAATAGTAGTTTACCGGTCTGTAAATAGTACCACCGGGTCGGAAGTCGGTTATGCCTATTTATTACATTTTTTTGGAGACTGATTATTAAATGAATAACTGAAGCATTTGTTTAATTATGTTGGTTAATATTCTATTGGGAGATTAAACTTTGGAACTTATTTATGTTAGGGAATATTCGAAGTTAAAATATGTTTTTAAATGCATGTATTTTAATTGGATGAATTAGTAAAATGTATTGAGGATTATGTTGACGCGTGATTTTTATGCTCCACCTGACCGATGATGATTATGAGGACAAGGAATAAAGGTATCACGATGGAACAAGAAGTTGTTTGAACCATAAACTTTAGACCAAACGCCCAAGGTTCCTGACCGTGTTAGGGCTGGGTCACGCAGCTGAGTACCTGCGTGACGGCCACTTCTTAGCTTGCGTCACACAGCGTCTAACAGGACTGACACTTCTGGCGCGCGCCCCGTGTAAATTGGCCTGCACTGTGATTATGGATACGCGGGCAACTGTACGAAAACAAAAAGACCGTGTAAGTCGCGTTACGCGGCCTCATTGGCTGCCTGCAATATGGGCTTGTCACACAGGTTGTGACCGCGTTCGCGCCAGCTTTTACCTTGTTGTGACGCGACTGCTCTGTTGCCCCTAGCCATATAAATACAACATGTTTAACAGCAAAAACGGGACTTTTTGGAGACTTTTTCTCTCTATTTTCTCTGGACTTCAATATTTAAGCAGAGATTTTTTTTGATTTTACGGCTAAGGTTTCTTCCACAAGACTTCAAGTGAGTAACCTTGAGGAAGATCAGCCATTAGATTATATAGATTGAAAATTAAAAACACAAAAAAAAAGAGGAAACATAAAGAGAGCAAAAGATGAGAAAAGGAAAAAAAAGAAACTGTTTATTTCCAAGAACTGATAACAAAACACTTCTGGGATCGTAAAGCAGTTTTCCTTAAATCAATCAAAGTGCACTTGCAATTCTCGAGATCTGAGCGGTAAGGTAATCGATTGGAACTTTCTCTTGCATTTTTAGTCATTTATTGTTAAAAAATTCTTCATTTTCCCAGTATTTAGTTAGTTTGGCTATTTTGCGTTAACGTCATTTTGCCCATTTTTGAGCATTTTTTTGGAGTCTGTCTCGTAAATCCACTGTTAACCAAAAAGAAAACACGTAGAAACGGTAGTTTGAAACGTAGTTGCAGACAAGAACGTAGTTGGCGTTTCACGCAGCTACTACACTGCGCTACGCCGCGCTGTTCATGTCCCAAAAGGTCTTTTGATTCGGGGATGGACCACCTGCGTGACGCCAGCTATTCGCCCTACATACTCAGTTATATTTTTATTCTCATGTTTGTATTAATGCTTAACGATTTATCTTGAATAAAAATATCATTAAAGTTGAGGGATTTTGGAATAAGTCATAAACAGTTCCGTTTCAACGGCTTAGGTAGGAGTTCCGTCACTGCCGACTGTTCTTCATAGAACGCCCGCGTGACGCGACTGTTCTCAAGTTGCCCAGTACAATGTGATAGAGTTCCCGTCACACGAACTGTATCTCATAGAACAGCAGCGTGACGCAACTGTTATTGAGTTCCAAGAATGAAAGACAGAAGTTGCGCCACGCGACTGTTCCACTATAACAGCTTGCGTGACGACGGACTGTCTCCCATTCCCAGTCTTATCTTCATTATTTATCTTAATTTTGTTTTCAGTTAAGCAGTTTTTTTAATTCTCAATCCGGAAAATGATTCCAATAATGGGCAAATTGAGTCTTAATCAAACCAAATACATATTAAATATCGGTGTGATATGAATTTTTCTTTAGGAATTTGGTTTCTTATTGTTCATTATTGCGTCGTTATATTAAACTCGGTTTTGTGGACCACCTTTAACCATAAGCAAGAGCGCGGTTCTTTTTTAATTTTATCTTGAATATAATATGGTGGATGAATGATGAATGTGATACTTGTTTATGAATGAATGCAATGAATGTGCTTACTTGGGACGATCAACTAATTTTTCAAATAGGAACTCTGGTTCGATTTATTTTTCGGGTTGGGTTTAAATAATTGGCTTTTCTAAATAAAATCAAATTAGAAATCGTAAGTAAAAGAGGCCGGTTTCCGGGCTCGGCTATGTCCAACGGGCCGACGTACCTTAATTCCCTTACCTAGAATCGTACTTGGTACCGCCTGACCATTTTCTTTTCAAATTAATTGGCCTTAATAAAATTGGGGTTTAAAAATGGAGGTCATTTAATAAAATTAAATAAAAAACGGTTCCCATTGCCGAAAAATTGGTGGCGACTAAAAATGATTTTATAAAGACCGATTTATCGCATCGCATATCCAAAAGTCTTTATCACTCCTTTTTCAAACAAAATAACAATCAAAGAATACCAGATTCTCGCATTTTCGGGGGGGGGGGGGAACAGTTTGGCGACTCCGTTGGGGATTGTTGCACCCACTAAACCCCGGTTGTTTTTAAATAAAAAAAATTTGTGGTGGAGTTGCAATTAGGAGTTGACTCTTAAAAAAGCCTACCTTTTTAAATAAAAATTGGTTAGGAAAGTCGATGGTAAAAATTATTAATCGTCCGTATGGTTTAACTGCTTTCCTTTCCTATCTAGGATTTTTGCATTCATTTCGCATTTCTCTCTCTCACCTCATTCTACCCGTTACTACCTTCGTACTGGTGGTTAAGTTTGACGTCGATTAGCCTAAACCTCGCGTTTTAGGGTGCATTCCATCCGAAGGAATTAACATTTACTACCAACCGCAAAGCCTAGTACCTCAAAGGTGCGTCAAAAAAGGAGACTGCCCAACAAAGCCCGAATTCCTGTTTGCAGAACCCAGAACTTTGTTGAGCCCAATAAGACCAAAAGCCAATGCATATAGGTTAAAGGCCTTAGTTTATTTTCCTCTAAGGTGCACCCGATTCTTGTTTGCTTGTTGATATGCCGCCATTTCATTCCGAGAGTTAATTCGTCAATTCTTCAAAAACCCCTATTGGTTGTCGAGATTAGACAATCCTAGAAAACAGATGTTCGGAATTTTTTTTATATACCAACGGAATCCATGTGTGGGAGAAATAAGGTTGGAAGGCATTGCATTTCCCAACTGCGGCGTTCCCCTGTTTTGATATAAACTGTTACATATTGTTGTGCGCATTCATGCACCATTGTAACGTTTTTATTTTCTTTTTCAAAGCCATGCATTAATAGAGCTAATGCTTCGGCATGGATGTTATTGACCTTGGTTTTGAGACCTGGATTTTTCAAATCATTTTTGAATAATGCTGTGCAATCGAGCGTTATGCGAATCAATACCCGCGAACAAAGGACGGATATAAGGGGGTTGTATTCCTTTGTATTTTACATTTTTCTCGCGCATATCTGGAAAATAAGTGGAGAGATTAGAAAAATTTGCTAACAGAATAAAATGAAAAATCCTTGCTTGGGGCCCATATGTTTTCCGAGGGCAAAAATAAGGATGCGAAATGAAAAATACGCCCAATAAACAAAATAATATTTTAAATCCCGCTCGAAATTCTTTCATTCTGAGGCAAAAGTTAGGGATATTTGAGAGAAAATAGTCGATCGAACAAATCCAAAAGAATGGTTGACGGACAGGATAATGCCCACAAGTTTAAACCACAAAATAAGTTATTGTATGTTTATTCACCACGAAATTTTTGGTCCAGTCATTGAAATCGAGACTTCTTATTTCCATGCTGCGCGTTAGCACATTAGAAATGCATTTTCTCATCTTATGTTGCTTTCATTATTCGCATGCATACATTCGGGACCGTCTTTTAATTCAGAAAGTCCTCTTTGCCAGAATGGATCCTTCCCTGGCGGGAAACACTTCGAGACTCCTCGGGGCACCGACGTCCTGTCAGCGTCTACTCAAATATTCCCCAAAATCCCCGAATTTGTCCCTCCGGTCAGTTTCAATAAACTATTCAAGTTCATCAGATTTCAGAAAGCCCGCTTCAGGATTCAGTAGGAAATGCAGATGATATAGGGTGGTGAGCCTGGGTTTTCACAAGCTCAGATGAGACCATCGCTCAGATTGTTGGCCGCTGCTCTCGCTCAAAGACAGGCTTCAAACCAAATTCTCCCCCTTCTTAGCAACCAGCCTGTGGTTGAAGATGAGACAAATGCCAGACCCGTGTCAGATAATCAGACTTCTGTGGGAAACGCCACACCTGTTGAGGAATGATGTGCTCAAGCGCAACTAGCTGAGCTGAAGCGAAAGATTTGATAAAAAGTGGCTTGTAATGAAGGAAAAAGACCCAGCCCACCAATTTTCACATAACTGAATATGTTTTAACACCCAAGCAGTTCTGCCCTCATTCAATACTTTCAAGCATACCATATTTGAAGGAGATAATGATCCCCATTCTCACCTGTTTCTAATTTCTTCCGAGCTGTCCACAAATGAAACCGGCCTACAACGAGGGAGGTTCTGCGAAGCATTTCCGCAAACATTGCACCAAAAAGGATCTATCGGAGATGGTTATGATGGTCTAGATGAAGAACGGCTGCAGAAAATTGGATTCAAGTGCAGACCGCTTTCCTCCTTAAACACTTCAAGACTCGAACGAGAGTGGACGAGTTTGGCTTGAGCCGGCGACTTTGGAAAGTTTTAAGACAGGGAAAAGATTGAAAGCTTTTCTGATTACTACAGAGTGGAGAACTAAGTGGTTATAGAGTGCAGACCCAAGGCCGGAAGGATAAAGAACTTGGAATCCGTATCTCTAGTTAGGAGCCTGTTGCCCTTCTTCAAGGAAAGGTATGTTTGACCCCAACCTCTCACCGATTTTGCTCTGAGTATTCAAAGCGCTGGCCTGAAACATCGAAGGAGCATTCACACGCGAGAAAAGAAAGAAGAACAGAGGGGTTTTGGCCAACTATCGGAATTCCTTTATCGTGAACAGAGGTGTCGGGTGACGCCGCCAGTATCAGAAACCAGTCAGGGGAACGTTTGATGCCATAGTGGGGGCACGGTTAATAGAGAGCAGAGAGGAATCCTCACAGGATTTAGGCAGGCCCTTGAGCATTAGTAGCTAAGGTTTCATGCATCAAAGAACGGAGTGTTGTCAAAGCTGCAGTCGATCCGCACTAAGCCCGTGTGGGGAGGACGCATGGACAGAAACTGTGCCCATTATCATTCAGTGCGAAGGGAATTCAACTGATGAATGTTTCAATTGAGGCACGATATTTCAGATTTGATTGACAGTGGGAAGATTACGAAAGACCTTCAGACAAGAACAAAGCCAGCACCAAAGAAAACAAACCCGCTCCCCAACTATCAGTACAATTATCCAATTCCATAAGGGACTCAGGTCAGGTGGATCGGTCAATGCATGATCGGGAGTGGATTGCCCAAGAGATAGGGTATTGGCGGGAAGCAGAATGGGAAGAGCGATTGCCCGCTGTGCCATGTTGGAACCATTATGGATGACCCCTGTAGTAGTTGATGAGGAAGAGAAGATGCCTGTGAAGGATCGAGTCGAGAAAAAGCATTCACGGTGGAAGGTGGGTTTATTTACCTGAGGATGAGGACGAGCCAACTACAGCTTGCCATTTCAAAAGAAGCTTTAGCTGACTCAAGAAGAACAAGTGGTACTATAGGCAGTGAGGAGAAACGTGAAACGAGTAGTGTTCAGGAGTTTGACCCGGATGTGCGGCCGAGTTATACCAATTCTGAGAGCGGCATGCAGGCTAAGGGGAAAGAGGTTGCTGTATGGCCGGAATGAAGAAGAGGAATGACAGAGAAGGCGAAGAGAGCCGAAAGAAAAGAAGAAAGAGGGAAAGAGGTAGTGAAAGCGACAGAAGAAGGCTGTATGAGTTGGAGGAAAAGCAGTCAGAGTAAGTGCCTAGTGGGCTGACTGCCAGCTCAAGTGCTGAGTCAGTTCCAAAGAACAAGAGCTGACATTTCGATCTTGGGATTTACTGAATAGCGTCTAAGGAAAGCATAGAGAAGCTTTACTTGAAGCCTATGGAACTTTATGTCAGAGTGCCAGCTCGAATTCAAAGTGCTCGCATATGATCAATGTGCTACAGCGCGAAGCAATTAGGAGAAGTCCACTTTCTTTGACTTAGACCTTCCACCAGAAGGAAAGAACCACATGGTAAGCCGAAATTGTTACATACAGAATCACATGATTAATGGACGAGTTACACGAATAGAAAGAATGATGAGATAAATGAATCAGCATTGTGTGATATAGTCAATGAGAATGCATGTTTAAGTTTTAAAAATCGAGAATCAAAAGCTTGAGCATCAAACATGGTGCTCAAGGGCTTATGATAACCACTTAATGCGGAATTATGCAAAGAGGGACCTTCAATTGCAAAGATTATTCCACGGAGCTGGTAGAAAGCTGGGTAGACGTTGGTTGTGCTTGACATTTTAGCCAACTATGCCTCTTTCTGTTGGAAAGACCCTGGCTTCATCCCGTTTGGGGGCAGGTTCCATCCACCTTGCACAGAAAAAGTTAAAAATTCCATGGGGTTACAGATGTGGTGACAGTTAACAACGCAAGAGGAATCTGAGTGTTGGCAACAGTGGAAGGTTAGAGCTGGCAGTACGTAGTATCGGAGTTTTTCAGGTGGCAGTAATTGAATGCGTCCCCACCAAGAGCAAAAGTGCAGTGAATAGATGAGTCCTTTCTTCTAGGAAGATGATGAGAAGATGAATTGAGCAATACGGGCAGGGTTTTAGGCCGGGAGCTTCAAGGAAAGGTTTTGAAGGCCTCTCTCATCGCGCGCCATGCCTGGCAGCAGAAAAGAAAAGCGCGGATTGGGCTACTCTGAGAATAGAAAAGGAAAGAAAAATATGAGGTTCGGTCTCCTAGATCAGATCCGTCGATCGTGAAATCAAGATCTTCTTTGCTTTCCCAATAAACAAGCCGACCAGGGGATTTCAGAGTAGGGGAAAGAACCTATTCCCGGCTGGAGAATGTTCCCGGATTGACCCCGGATTATGAGGAGAAAACTGTTAAGTCACCCGAACTTCTGGGAATAGCCTGGTGGATGGGCACTGAATTCCATGGTGTGGCATAGACAGAAAGCGAGCACTGAACTCTGAGCGGTTGAAGAAGATATTCCCAAGTTTTGACAGACCTTTCTGGGGATTGGGGATGGAAGCTTCGAAGCTAACTATAGCCTCGCAAAGCGGGCAATTTTTGTTTATGTTATTTTCATATAAAAATTGCATTTGAAGGCATGATATTTTATATTTTATCTTTATGTTTGCTCGTATTGTTTTTTATTTAAATGTGATTATTTAGGAACACAATTTGAGCAAGGAATTTGAAAAAGCTTTGCTTATATAGAAAAGAGGACCAAAGTTTGATTAAAAATTGGAAGAAAGATTTCTCAGGCAGGACTTCGCCGATGCGTAAGGAGGTCGCGTTGGAAAAAGAAAACAGGCGCCAGTCGCGAGCACCAGAAGAAGTCGCGCGCGCAACCCTACACCCAGGAAAAAGCCAAGTCACGGAGCGCGACATTTCACGAAAACTCCGGGGCGCGAGAAAAAGCCAGGACTGAGAGTCAGAAGGTTTGCCAGCGAAATTTTGCGCGAGCGCGACTTCATCTGCGCGAAGCGCGCCTTCATCTGCGCGAGCGCGATTGTCCATTCTAGGAGCGCGTTATATTCACTTTGAGAGGCCAGAACATGTTTGGAAGCAGAAAGTCTGGCGAGCAGCGACCTTTACAAGCGCGAGCGCGAGTCGTGTTTCCAGGAGACAGTTAATTGCTGTTTTTCATCAGAAAACATGTCCTTCCATGCATTAGGTCGGGGACCTTTTCCCAAGCAGGGAGTCATCTAAAGCACCTTTTGGCCCAACCCATCATCTCATAACCAAACACCCTCTTCCTTCTTCTATAAATTGCTCATCAAGTATTCAAAAGGAAAAAAAATATGCCAGAAAAATGTAATATGTGGTGTAATTGCAATATGCCATTGTGGGCAATTATGCACATGTAATAGGCATCATGTGAGTATTATAATATAGTCAGAAAAATCAATAAAGTATTACTTAGAATAAAGGATTGACGAGATTTTTATCTTATATATTGTTCGTGCAAAGAACATCCAGGAGTTCCTCGAGGGGTGACGCCCTCCAAGAGGCATGAGTTTGATTACTTCTATCTGTTCTCTTGTTTTATTAAGACCTTTTGCATGTTGTTGCTTCATAATTTTACTATGCAAAACAACAATATTATTTGGTTTTCATTCAATAAAGTCTCTCTTTAAGTTATCTTTTCCGTCTTTGTTTAATCAAGCTTTACTCAATTATTATTGTCAGAAAGAAAATAATTCGTAAGGCATCAAAGAGGAGAGAGGAAAGAAACTTTCTCTTAGTTGGGTTTGCCATGTGAAATCTTTAAAATTAGGGTTTGTACAAAGTAAGGTCTAACTTATTGGAAATAATCAAAGAATAAGATCTAGACTTAATATTTGAACAAAGTACGCATTTGTCTGTATCTGATTAGACGATACATACAATTTAAAAGAGTAAATTCTGTACCGAGAGGCTGAATTATACATTGACCAACATGTGATTTAAAGAAAAAATTTTACTGTGTATGGAAACACGCCTTTTTGCGTATAGAAAGAAAATCTAATGCATTAGATCAATTTCTTCTAATGTATTTCTACTATATTCTTTATCATAGATTAAGTAGTTTATTTAGTTAAAAGTTAAATAGAATTATAGATTTATCTTTCATATTTTATTGCTGTTAAACATAAGTGTTGAAGGGATAAGTATAAAGTTGGACATAAACCCGTTCCTACGTGGGATCGATTTCTTTTTATTAAACTACGTTAGCGATCCGTATTAACTGCGGGAAACTGAAAAAACAACAAAGAAAAAGACTTAACAGAACAAACACCACCAACCAAAAAAAAACAACAAAAACAACCAAACCCGGCGAAAAACTCGAACCAAAAACCAAAAACTAACAAACAAGAAAACAAACAATACACAACACCCGGAAACTCAATGAAAACACCCGGATAAAAAAATCCTGAACAGACGCGAAAACGCAGAAAACAGACAAAAAGAAAAAACTGAAAAAACAGAAAAAAACAAAAAAGACAAAATAGCAACAAAACGACACGAAAAAAAGCCAAAAACTAAAAACAAACAAAACGAAAGCGAAATAAAGAAAGAAAAAACAATAAAAAACACAAAAAAAACAAAACACAACAACCCAGGTAACGAAACGAAACGAAAATACTAAAAAAATCAACAAACACAAAACAACCGGGGACAAAAGCAACGAGAACCCGGGACCCGGAAAATTGGCACTATAAATAGCACATTTTTTCAGGCTGATTTTTGCACCTCTTGTCTGTTATTGACGACGAAACCTTCTCACCTCTCACGCTCCATTGCGTCTTCTTCTAAACCCGCATATTTTGCATTTATATTTAATTTTATTGCCATTTAATATTGTGTTATATTGGACACTAAAATATAAAATTTAAATTAAAATTACTTAATATACCCTAAACGAGGACGAGGCTAAAATCTGGGAGTAAGAAAGTGGCCGACGTTAAATCAGGTACGTATATAAAATTTCTGACCCTATTTAATTTTAGCACTTCATGCATGCTTCTTTTCTACTCTTATCATTCTATAACTGCATAAAAATGCTACACGTCAACTAAAGTCTTGCTTAATCAAAAAATTCAAAACCCTTTTACGGCCAAAAGGTCGTTAAAAACTCGGAACCATTTTTGGCGAAAAATTGCCTTAAAATCAACACTTTTGACTAAAGTCATAAAATCAAACCATTTTGGCGAAAAAGCCTTAGACCAACAAATTTTCGGCCGGAAAGGCCTACAAAACAACCATTATATATGGCGACATTCGCCTAAAATCACACATTTTTGCATAACTCGCCATATAAATCAACAATTTTGCTTAAAGCCTTAAAATCGACCATTTTTGGCCAAAATGCCTCGAAAATCATCATTTACGGTGGAAAACCGTATAAAATCAACCATTAACTTTTTAGCGACAAATCGCTTAAAATCGACATTTTGGGCAAATGCACTCAAAAATCAATCATTTTCGGTTTAAAACCGGTAAAATCAACCATTTTAGCGACAAGTCGCCTTAAAATCGACATTTTTGGCAAAAAAATGCCTCAAAATCAATCATTTACGGTTGAAAACCGTATAAAATCAACCGATATTTAGCGACAAATCGCTTAAAATCGACATTTTTCGGCAAATTGCCTCAAAATCAATCATTTACGGCTGAAAACCGGTAAATCAACCATTTTAGCACAAATCGCTTAAATTCGACAATTTTGGCAAAATGCCTTAAAATCAATCAAAAAATCAAACCATTTATTGGCA
The DNA here is from genome assembly GCF_014843425.1 of Jatropha curcas. The sequence goes on from NW_023591102.1 coordinate 637,226, forward strand.
TTACAAAATGCCTAAATCAAATCAATCAAACTTCATGTTGCAAATTGCCTAAACAAAATCAATATGTCGCGAGCAACAACACAATCCTGCGCGGAAAGAATACCAAACACAATCAGATGCACGAAGCATACACAAAATCAAAATGCACGAAAAGCATGCACACGAATCATGCACGAAGCATACACAAAATCATGCAATTAAAGCATACACACAAAATTTTGCACAAAGGATAACACACATGCACAAAGAAACCAGACCCATACACCAAAATACATGCACAAAAGCCATACACCAACTTCATGCATAAAGCATACCCGATCTCAAAGCCCTTCAAAGAAGGCCACTCTATCGCCAAACTACGCTTGACTAATTGATCTTCCATATCCAAACGGAAAGTAACAGTTAGGCACGTTTCGGGATATTCACCCCGGTGGCAAGTCGAAAAAATCATCGAAATCATCTAAATCACCTCGAAAAATTCATCAAAAATCATCGAACACACTTAAAACATCCTTTCATTAATCGCTATTCATTCACCTTTGCAAAGCACTCATTCATTGGTATAGCCTATCATCAGCCATGACACATAGTCTCGGGCATCCAACTCGGGTTCGCAGACTGTGCCATTAACCATTGGGATTAATCTAATCTAGAACAATAACTAGGGTTAATAAAAAATTGGAGTCATATAGGGATTCATTTTTCCTAGTTTACTCCTAAAATAATTAACAAGCGGGGTCCGGTGCCGCGACCTACACACATCCACGTTTGTATTTCTTCTCTCATTCATCATATGTCACCATGCTTATGCAATCCCGCGCGAAGAGGCGCGTTCCACAGGTTGTTAATCAAAACAACTGACAGAACATACCCAAACAGCACTCCGAGAACGATATCTTCCTCCTGACTTCACGAAAGTACTAATTACTGAAGCTCACAAACCCATGCAAGAATTGTATTGTTCCGGAGCTACCATTACGGGACCAGTATTTCTGGAGGCATCACTGGCTCAGTCGGAAAGGGCATAGATATTAGACCTTCAAAAGCCAAGCCCATTCTGGGACAATGCCAGCTCACAAGAGACGGAAACAAGAAGTCCGGGCCAGTTCCTGGGAAACATACACGACCTATACTCAAGCGCGAACAATTTTCATCAATCAACTGAGCAGAACCACTTGTGTCCATATGTTCGGAGTTCTATTTCCAGGAAAGGCAGTAGGCAGTCCAACGTTGCAGAACGAGGATTTCAGGAAGCCTTTCGACCAAGCTCAAACAATACTTCTGCCTATCCCCGCCAATTTCACACCACAAGAGCTAGGTGGAAAACCCGTTAGGCCTAATACTGTACCTATTCAGTCACGAAGAAGCTAATGGACGTGCATGATAATAGAACTCTCAGCAAGCAAGAAGACATACAAGGAAGAAAATGCCACAGTGTATTATCTCCAGCCACAAAGGATCGACTAGAATTACGGAACTTAAACATTAGGTACAATAAACATAGAGAAGTCTGGCCATAGGCTCTAGCTCTTGACACAACCCTATGCCTACCAAAGCTACAAGCAAACCTACCCTTCTCGTCTATAACCTACGATCCACGTCATTTTCCGAGCTCGAACCCTTGAAATTTTCTCTTATGGAGAGGACCGAGTTTCTTGAACCTGCTCGCATGGCACGAAAGTGACTACGGCTCATCACAGTCTACTTGCAGCTTAATGGACCCTAAAACGTTTTGTACAACGGAAAAGGCCGCTAAAAGTCGGCTGACTCGCCTTTACGCCTGATCAAATTAGCTGAATTTCACCGGCTCGCGAGACAAATGGCCTGGAATGAGGAAGCTTGGAAATTTCCCTGATGACAGACTATGTTAGCTTAGAAAGTTGAAGTCTGGGACGATGCTACTATCGATGGAGCTCGAAAAATTACCATGGAAAATGGGCGTTGGAGTTGTATCAAAACTCCTTGTGAGCAGCAATACATTCCCAATCGCAGTCAAATTGGATTTCAACTGCAACCTAACATATGAAGCAATCCCGAGTATGACAAGCTTGCATAAGAGGGTTTAGCAAGCAGGCCCTTATGAGAAGGAGATTAAAGATCCTCAAGGTTTTTCGGAGATTCCAACTTAATAGTTCTCCCTAGCTTTAAGGAAATTTGAAAATTAAAGAAAGGAGCGTTTGGTTCCTTACCTAAACAACGACCTTCGGATGATTGGCTCAGCAACTCTTTGATGGTTTATCACCTTTCCATTTACCTTGCCACGAGCCAAAATCGGTTTGCAGTATAGCTTCTAGCCACTCTAGCCTCCATGGCTCAAACTGTAGAAGAGGAATCGAAGATTAACATTCGAGAACCCTTGACAGGCTGCCGCGCTACAGAAACAGCCACGCACCACACTTATCATGAAAATCAAATTGAAGTCGAACGCATTATAAGCCCTATGGTATTAGGGGATTTAAAACAGAAATTATCTTTCAGAATGAATGAAGATTAAGGTTTACCTAGCAGGATCCACCAAAACTCGAAAAGATCACACGGACATTGAGACAACCTAAGCATCCGCGATTATTTCCTTCAGCTAGGGGAAAGTCCTGTACAAAGAACACGTTGGAATGGCCCTGCACCTACAGGTGCAGTGACCATGAGGAGCAGCTCAAACTATTCATGGATTGCCATCCTACATAAGGGTAGTCTGGCCCCACACATTGCAACACCCGGGCGATAGGCCTCTGGCTCAAAACATCAATGAACCCTAGGTCTATTAACTGCGGTCAACCATGAAGGGCAGATTGTCGGTGAGGCACTGCCGCAGATAGTGCCACGAATGATACCAAATTTTGCTAAATTCAAAAACCAGCCTCTGGTCAATCTTGACACTCCTATCCCACATTACACCATGGAACCTTTCGCGAACCTGACGGGCATAGACAGATCGATCGGAAAAATCCACCCGGAAGGCTTCCAACGACACCAGATCATTTTGGAATTGATATAGATTAATTTCCACTAAGGTGGATCGAAGGCAAAACCCTCTTATTCGATTTATGAAATGCCAAGGAAGGCCAAGCACAGTTTAGTTCATTACAAACACAAACACCACCCTACACTATTAACCCTAAAAAATTAGATCAAAACAACAGAAAAATCCACGCTTAAAATAAAATATACCAAAAACTTGGACATAAATACAAAATCATACCCCTAAAATATGATACAACTATACCACTTAATACAACCTAAATCTAAAATACACCCTACTATAATCATACTGAAACCACTAACAACATACTAAACGACCATCAATATCTTAAACTGATAAGTACATCATCTACAACTCAGACGCTACTACCCTAAACAAACATATAAAAAGATAACTCTCTACTAAATACCTTATACTATAATTACCAACTCCCACTAGACATTGGTAACTAGAGAATGACAATAATAAACGCATAATACATAAAGAAGAAAATAAACTGAAAAATAACTCTACACTACAAAAACAAAACGAGTACTCAAATTTTGGAAAAAACAACCCTCACTAATAAATAAAAAAGATAAATTAAAGCCCATATAAAACAACCCCTATTTAAAACATAATATATAATAACTAACAATAATAACATGAAACACTTAATAAATATTTTACAGGAAACTTACTACTACAATAACATATAAATAAAAAACCACGTCATATATAAATCTCTAGAACAAAAAAACTAAACATCCTTTGCAGCAGTACGGAAAACGCCATTCAGAAGAATCACCCAACGGATAAGGAGGCTCACTTCCAGGCATGTGAATTTGCTAATTATAGTTGAAAAGAGACGAGAATCCCAACATCATAAAGTCACATCACCCTATCGTCCACAACACAAACGAAGAGCGATGTAGAAGCTGACAAATTAACGCCATTAAAGTTATTTTGCAAAAGACAAAGTTAAAGAAGCACCAAAGGCTTGGGCATGAACAAGTTGCCGAATGCCTATATGGGAGATATTAGGACTCATCAAATATAGCAACACCTACTGAGGGCAACCCACGAATAATTCCTTCAGTTATATGGCATGGAAGCAGTATGACACTATTGGGCATGGAAGTTCCAGTCGCGAGAGATTAATCCGGGAAGCCAGATCAGGAGTCAAATTTGGAAGCGAGAATATTTCATTTGCAAGACCATCATCTGAGATATGGATGAAAAAAAAGCGATTGCGAGCAAATCCACCAAACTTCAAGTTTATCAAAGTAAAGATGCGCGACATTTTTTAACAAGAGGGTCAAAGAACCGGGGACGAAACGGAGAAGAAAGTTGACTTTGGTTTGAACGGAAATAATAAGACAACCAGGTCATAGATCCACGGGGAAGTCCGTCCTCATTGTGGTGGAATCCTATATTGGTTGAAAGAAAGAATCTTGTCAAGGCGAGCCAGTTATTTTGAAACTAATTTGGCATGGCTTTGGAATTCACTAATCCATGTAATTATAGATCAGTTAAAAAGATATTTTGTGTATTGTAATCATTTGCATAATGTAAAACGAAACTACAATTAGACCTGATTCTCTTCGGAAAAGAAATATATTATATCGGAGAATATGGTAGGCCAAGCCCTCAATTGCAAGTCGGTCTAAACATTAATATAAAAAAATAAACAAAACATACAATTTTCATACATATCTTCTATTTGCCTGATTATAATTATAATTATAAAGAAACAACCGCCTAAGTTGAAATGAAAAAACCCCCCGACACGCGGACAGCAATCTTAGGCCAACAACATCGCCCGGGCCTCAGCCCTAAGTTGACAAACACGACACAAGGCACATAGCGACTTAGGCAAAAATGGGTAAGACTTAGCTAGTTGAAAAACCCGAAAGAAAAGGGCGAACTTAGGCAAAAATCAGAGCTTGGAATATAATTAAAAGTTTGGGAAATGCTTTGAGCTTAAAGTAGTGACACTCCAATTAAATATAAGTGCAATCAAAAGTAACCAAACCGAGATACAAGCAAAAGCACAAAGAACAAAATCCAAAAATATCCAGAACATTCAAAGGGATACTCGAATCACAGTCAAAATTAATAAAAAAAATAATCAAGGTCACAAAAACCCATAGGAGTTCCAAGGCGCCAGTCGCCTCCGATTGGGGCAATGTCCTCTGAGTCATCCTGAGCCGCTAAACTCTCCCCCGCCTCGTCTGTAACGAGGAGCCAACACAATTCTCCTCATCAGTCCCAGCCTCACAACGCTTTTACCAGCGGTCAGCCTGAGTCAACCTTCAAGTACACTTCAAGCAGTGCGTTCAACTCCATCAGCTTCCTCTCTGCAACATGGCCCCGACCAAAGGCCATGCAAACAGGCCCGGATACCATCAGGCAAGAAGTCTGCAACACCCAGACCAGGCACTTTAAGGTTAAAGGCCAATAACCAATCAGACATGGTTCTCTAACCCCAAGCTCTAAGGACGGCTCGGGTAAAAACTCCCGGACAGTTGATGTCCGAATCAGAATGAAGAGTCAATCCACAAATCAGGGGACAGTCTGATCTAATTCCCAGCTAGATCACTTACGCTGAGGCATAAAGCAACACAATACCAAGTACAGGATGTGTAAGGCCTAAGAAAAGGTAAAACACCGAGCCAATGACGGAGAGTAACCTGGATAAGGACACTGGATTGATGTACATACCAGGGAACAAACCACAACATTACCACTCGTTTTGCGACCCAATTTCATCAGCCGTGAAAGAGTCCTATGCACCAGTCAAAAAACAAGCAGACGGGATGTGTGATCAAGATCCTCCGCATACGATACTGAGAAAGGTTGATAAGGCAAATGAGGTAGGAGCACGACCACTTAGAAGGTTGGAGTGCCTTTACAACCAAACCTGAGAATGGAATCCTTTCTAGATACAAGGGAATGAACCAAAACAATAAGTAGGAAGAGAATTGAGAAGAAAAAGAACAAGTACACTGTGGAAGAATAATCGGAGAAAACCGGGTCCAGATACTCGAAGCACTAAGAGCAGCTCTGTTCAAGGCTCGGTAGTCATCTGAAAGCACTAATGCGCCAATGAAACTCATGGTCCTCCATCTGTCGAATCAATAAGGCAAAAAATCGCAGAATTCCCCGAAAAGCCTGAGGATCCTTGATTAAACAAGAAACAACATAAAGTAAAGCAAAATACAAAAAAAAGCCGCATACCTTGTAAGACCTCATTCCGCGTCTGGGTCAATCTGAAAGAACATCTGAAAAAATCTCATCGAATGCAGGAATAAACGCACGCTCAGAATTGCTCTCTGAGGTCAGGTCAAACAATCAATCGCCCTAGCTTATGGCCGGCCTTAGAAATTGAAAATAAACTTTCAAAAATGACCGCATCAGCATACCCGACTTTAACCTCATGCCTGACTAAGAGGGCATTAAGGGTCACACCCATCATGCATTACGCACAAAAACTCCATACGGACACCAGAGCGACCACCATCCCTCTCCCATCACACTGGCGCCCCCGCACACCGACCACCAACTGGCCCTCCACGAACCTGGTCCCAAAGTCTGATACAGGCCCATAAAGTTTCCTATAGTCAGATTCACTACCCCCCATAAAAGTCGGTAATGCATCAGTAGAGAGAGGCCATACCTCTTCAAGTTGATCATTTTTTTCAACTTTGGGAGAGACTCCTAGCCCAGCTGTGGACATGCTATGGATTGAAAAGAAAGGAATCTCAATTTCTTAAGAAAAGTAAACACATGAGACAAAAGAAGAAGAAGAGAAAGATATAGGAATGAGTGAAGAGCATCGAAATACCGAAACAAACTAAGAACAAGTCTTTCTAAGGAGAAAAAATGCAAACCGATATATGAGCGGGGCAGCAGCCGAACCGAATGATGCAACAAAAACCAAAAACAAAAAAGCAGCAGCCGCAATTGCCACCGAATGACGCAAACTAATGGCAGCGGGATCGCCAAAAAATTGCCCACACTGACAATCGTGCCGGCAGCAGACGGCCGCCACGACATAAAAAAAAAAAATCAAAAAAAAAAGAATGTATTTATAGATACCATAAGCCTAATGATGAAGTTCCATTCCATTTTGTATTCAATAAAATTACAATAAATGGCATACATATTATTTCATACATTAACCAACGTGCAGGTACAACAGATAAAACTTCGGAGTTACAAACAGAAGCTACGGATCTTACGAGAAGGCGACGATCAAAGTTAGTACAGTAGTCAAGTAACAAAAGAAAAGAAAGACGTAACAGAAAAAATCCAGGCAATCATGCTTCAGCGACGGGGCCTCTGCCTATCTAACTGATCTTGTTAAGCTCACGTAGTCCAGACGAAAGACCGTTCCTGATTCGCATCCCGGAAGCATCAATATTCCATACCATCTGATTGATCAATCAACAGGAACCTAATAAAAAAAACCGAATGCAAACATGAACGATCAAATCTATAATGTAATATCGATATTTTGTGGAGAGAGATTAACAGTTTTTACTTACCTCAGTAATGTCCTCAGAAGAGCCAGAGGCCAAAGCCGAAATCCACCATCTCTAATCCAGCTGAGACTCTCGAGAAGGCTAAAGGCATACAGACATCAGGAGTTAGTGTAGGAAATCTGTACTGGAAGACACGTAAATGGCCAGTCTGAATGCAAGTGATCCGGTAGCCTCTGATCAGACACCGGGGAAGCCCTAGGAGAAGGCCGGCGAC